>JAJMKO010000048.1:0-41595 GCA_030569275.1 [Candida] sanyiensis | reverse complement strand
TAACGAGGTCTAAGCTTTGATTGGAGGCATAGTCGCATTACTAACAGCAACAAAAGTTGGCATCTTCCTGATAGCGCCCTTGCCTAACCTCCTGTTCGGCAGCAATGACTTTGACGACTTTATGGGGGACTCCAACAGCGGCCCGCACGACTTGTCGAAGTTTGTGACGGGTGTCCTGGTCGTCTCGGGGGTCGCGTTGCCCTTAGTGCTACACCACTCCGATTTGATCAAACTCGAGGCACTGATTATGAGCGTTGCTGGCGGTCTGTTGATCTACACTGCCATCATTGTCTTTACCCTTTTCTTCCAGGAGCAGGAGGAGGAGTATTAACCCCATGAAATAGACGACCCCTTTGGACAAAATTGGTAGAAACTACAGAATTAACTTCTCGCGGGTATCATCAACTATTCGTTAGTCTAATCTGTGTTCATTCGCACCGACCAGGTTCAATCGTTCTAGCGTCTTCCACTTCTCCTTGTCGTACATGCCGATGACATCGGCAGGGAAGGAATTGTTGGACTCGGGAGTCGTTGGATCGTCCCCTCGTTGCAAAAGTTCCTGTTTCTGCGTTGGTGTGGTTGGTGTATAATAGTCTTGCATCACGGAGCTTTTTCTTCGGGAGGGAGACGTTTGCAACTCCTTTACATAGGAGAAGTTGGGGATGCCATCCTCAGTCTCATCTTTGAAAACGATGCTCGACAAGGACAAGTTTTTGATTCTCAGCTTCTTGGGCGAAGATCTGACTGATCTCGAGCCTCTTCGTGGTGAAATGGGTACTGAGGTGCCCGAAGACTTCATGAAAGTAAACGAGCTCACTGAGTTCTTCTGACTGTGCGCCTTGAAGATGGATCTGCTGATGGACTTGCTTGGAGAATGTGTGCGGGTTCGTTGGATGCTGGTTTGGTCGTTGTACAATTCGTCGAGGTGCAGCGTGGAGAAACTCTGGTCGATCCCTCCTTCGTAGACGTCAATGTTGGGTTGCTGGTTCATGTACTGGAACGCATCCTCTGCCGAGCTGTCGCTGTCCATCCTCTCACACTCCGCTTTCAACTCCAAGGTGTCAAACTCATCAGCGTCCTCATTGGTATAACTGCCAAACTTTGGAATGTTGGCCATGGACGGTACTTGGGCATTCGAAGGAGAGCCACTTCTCATGTAGGGCATTTGTTGTTGCTGTTGCTGGAACCCATCATCTCTTTTCCCCCAATCCTCCAACGAGATGGTTCTTAAACCGTTACTTGACTGGTGAGCGTTGTAAGGGAACACATCTTGCAATGTTTGGGAATGAGGAATTTGCTGCATCAGTTCCTCTTCTTCAGGTATACTCTCTCGACGACGATCCACGAGGCTCTGTGATTGGAAGAGTCTATGGACATCGGAGGTGAATGATATCTGGCGATTGATTTCAGCAGGGGGTTGGAGTTGGTTGGCAGAGCTGTTAATGGGGGTGCTGAACGGAGCTTTTTCCTGTGGTCTCAGATGTGGTGGGAGCAGAACACTTGGAATTCGCTTGATGGCATCTCTTTCTGCGAGCAGGGTCTTGGAAGGTGCGGCATCGTTGTCAACAATCTTGTTCAGGACAGGAGTTGTTGCGGCGTACAGCGAGTTGATGTTTCCTTCAGAAGAGTCTTTGGTCATGTTGACAATGTTTGTCGTTGATGTTGACTGGTTGATCACTGACAGTTTCTTGATGGAGTAGTCTATCTCTGTGGAGGGGGACGTTTGTCTTTTGCCGATACCAATCAGAGATGACAACGGACTGTGGTGTATTTCTGGCTGGTGCACGGGAGGTGAAGGATCCACGAGCGTGGCTGCAGACGCCTTCATCGAAACTGTGTTGTGCTGGTGGTTGATCACCACCGTGTCGTAGCCTGATTGCTGCTGCTGCACCTCCATGCTTTCCTCCAGATCCATTGGACACTCTTCCCCAGTCTCGTAGCCCAAGCCTTGAGACAGAGCACCCAGAGAGAGACCAATAGCCAGCATTGATACCAGGCACATGCTGTGGAATGCCTTAGACAAGCCTGCGTTGCTGGTCAACAAAGTGGTCGCCGACAACAATGTGAGGCTGATGTAAGAGAGTCCAGCTCCCAAAATGGCCAAGGCAGTGACCAGGAAAACAAATGCAACGGTGTAATATGCGGGATGCCCTTTCAGAAATGCTATTGGTAATGCTATTGTCGTGAGCAACTCAGTGACTGCGATGGCCAGAATCGTGCCACTGTTGGGCATCAGGTGCTTGTTTTGATGGTAGAAAGCTGCACCGAGGGCACCAGTGACATCGCAGACGAGGACCGTGGGGACCGTGGCTATCAACAGCTCCAGGTTCAGGAGCTGTCGGTGTGAATTGGTCATGGGATCAAAAGTAATACGTCTGCTTTGCTCTCACGGTGCTTTCAATGAAGATGATGAGATCTCAAAAGGTTCGTTTGACACTGTAGCCAGAAGATCGACTATCTTTTTTTTTTTTTGGACGATATGATGACTTTGGCCCGTTGCTGACACGCCTCAGGCAACCTCTGACTGCTTTTCAAATCACAGCTTAAAGTTTAGTTTCTGGAAAAGCTGCTTGTTTGTTTGGATTTTCAGAATTCCATGTTTTGTTTACATTTTGCCTGATCGGGATGGCGTCCATATATAAACGCGAGTGGCCGGAATTGGGGGAGATATCTCTGGCCGCCAGATCCGAGGGTAAAGAGGACCAAGGCTATTATTCTATTCATTCATTTTCACTAGTTAACCTCAAAAGGAGAACAGGATTGCCGCCGCTGAAGCCTCAAACATTCATTGGAAAACATATACCCCACATGTTCTGCTGATCTATATACCATGTCTGATGCGTCACTTTCCAGAAAGCCCTCCGGCTTGAAGAACCTCTTTTCTCGGGGTAGGCTCAGGAGTAAGAGTGAAGCCAGTACTCCAGAGGCAGATCTGAGCAGGTCGCGTTCCAGCTCCATCTCATCTGCAAGCACATTCCGCAGTAAGCTCGAGCCAGCGAGCTTTGGCAAGAAAGTTGAACAACTCGGCACCGGTGTGTCTGGGAAAGTGGACCTTTTCTTCAAGAAGCAGACTGGCGAATATTTTGCCGTGAAGACTTTCTTCCCCAAGGAAGCTTATGAGTCCAGAGAGGAATATAAGAACCGCTGCTTCAAAGAGTATGAGATCCTCTACAACTTGAAGTCCAACCATGTCAGTATCACCAAGGTGTACAAATTCGTTAGTGGCATGCTGTCCCAACAGATTGTCTTTGAGTTTGTGCCTTACAGCTTTCTCAAGGTTGTCCAGGCAGCGAAACCACAACATGATGAGATTGCATGTTTCTTTAGGCAGGTTTGCGAGGGAGTTGAGTTTCTTCATTCCAACTTTGTCGCGCATCGTGACATCAAGATGGAGAACCTCATGATGGACACCAATGGTGTGGTCAAGTTGATTGACTTTGGTGCTGCCTTTTTCTTTGGACCACATCATCTCCAGGCCTCGGGATTAGTTGGAACGGAGGCACTGACGTCTCCAGAAGCGTTCAAGCAGCTAAGATACGACAGCGAGGCTAACGATGTGTGGTCGCTTGCCATTCTTCTTTACAGCATGCTGAACCACAACTTTCCTTGGAAGACTGCCCGTGAGTCGGACCCAGAGTTTAAACAATTCCTTGCTGACAAGGGGTTCTTGCAAGAGTCGTACCCTGAGGAGCTTTGGGAAGTGGTGGAGCCCGTATTGGAGCTGGAGGTGGGCAAGAGAATCAGGATTGATGAGCTCATCTCCAGGGTCTCGAAAGTCACTGGTCCGCATTCTGACTGCACAACCTTGCATCGGTCGACATTGAGAATCTGCGCAAAGAGATTTAAACTGCCAAACGGTGTCTGTTGAAGAAAAAACAAACAGACAAACTTGAACCACTTGCATGGGGACCTTCGCAAGACCAGAGAACGTTGCATACTTTGTCGCAGACACATCAAATGGTGAGACTTTGAATTCGAGTCCACTCAATGGATATTGGAGCCCCCCCCCCTTCCCCTCCTCCGTTCGAAGCCCTGTAGTCAACTCCCAATTGCCATTTTTTTTTCTTCCAACCATGTCCAAGACAAGAGTCATAAAGCACACCCATCGGACTGTAAACCCCAGTCATAATCCTCTCTCTACATCAAACCTCCTGCCCTTGAATGTTAGGAGATACGAACCAGAGTCAATCCCCCACATTGACCGGGTCAGAAATGCCCCCAGTCAAGGCTGCAATTTTATGACTCTTGTATCACGTGAGCCTTTTTTTTTTTTTTTTTTTTCTTGGGTAAGGCCCGGTTTGGTGTTCTTAGGGAGATATTTAAAAAGAGGAAAAGAACCCACTGTTTCACCGTCATCCAATCTCTCGAGGATATCTCATACTCAATATGTTGCGTACCCAACTACGTGCTGCTGCATCTCTCCAGAGACTATCTACCACTTTCGCTGTACGTCTTTTGCATGCCCTCATTGCATGTCTGTCAATTGAACAATACTAACAAGAGCAAATGCAGAGAAACTATGCCATCTCCGCTAAGGCGCAGGAGCTTCTGTCGAAGCCCGTGTCTGAGATTGACCCAGAGATGGCTGAGATCCTGTCCAAGGAGCGTTTGAGACAAAAGAGCTCCATCACCTTGATTCCATCTGAGAACTTCACCTCCAAGGCTGTCATGGATCTGTTGGGTTCTGAGATGCAGAACAAGTACTCTGAAGGTTACCCAGGCGAGCGTTACTACGGTGGTAACGAGTTCATTGACCAAGCCGAATCGTTGTGCCAGAAGCGTGCCCTTGAGGCATTCGACTTGGACCCAGAGTTATGGGGTGTCAATGTCCAGCCACTGTCTGGTGCCCCAGCCAATTTGTATGCCTACTCCGCTGTCTTGGAGGTTGGCGACAGAATCATGGGTCTTGACTTGCCTCACGGTGGCCACCTGTCGCACGGCTACCAAACTCCATCCGCCAAGATCTCGTACATCTCCAAGTACTTCCAAACTGTCCCATACAGATTGAACCTCGAGACTGGTATCATTGACTACGACGCGCTGGAGAAAACTGCCGAGCTGTTTAGACCAAAAATCATTGTTGCTGGTGCCTCTGCCTACTCCAGAGTCATTGACTACGCCAGAATGAGAAAGATTGCTGACAAGGTTGGTGCCTACTTGCTCTCTGACATGGCCCACATCTCTGGATTGGTCTCTGCCGGTGTCACCCAATCCCCATTCCCATACTCTGACATTGTCACCACCACCACGCACAAGTCCCTTAGAGGACCAAGAGGTGCCATGATTTTCTTCAGAAAAGGTCTCAGAAAGACCACCAAGAAGGGTAAGGAGATTTTCTACGACTTGGAGAAGAAGATCAACTTCTCCGTCTTCCCAGCCCACCAGGGTGGTCCACACAACCACACCATCTCTGCCCTTGCCGTCGCTCTGAAGCAGGCCCAGTCCCCAGAGTACAAGGCTTACCAACAAAAAGTTGTCGACAATGCAGCCTACTTTGCCAAGGCCCTTCAAAACAAGAATTTTGACCTTGTTTCAGACGGTACTGACACGCATTTGATTCTAATCAACTTGAAGTCCAAGGACATTGACGGTGCCAGAGTTGAGGCTGTTTTGGAGAGAATCAACATTGCTGCCAACAAGAACACGGTCCCAGGTGACAAGTCCGCCTTGTTCCCATCCGGTTTGAGAGTCGGTACCCCAGCCATGACCACCCGTGGCTTTGAGGAGAAGGAATTCGATCAAGTGGTTGACTACATTGAGAGGGCTGTCGCCATTTCTCTTGACTTGAAGGCCAAGGCTGAAGGTGCTGACGCCAGAGCTCTATTGACCAATTTCAAGAAGTTGGCTGACGAGTCCGCTGAGGTTAAGGCTCTAGGTGAGGAGGTTGCCCAATGGGCCTCCCAGTACCCAGTCCCAGGTGACTACAAATAATGAATTAATCATACATGCTGTGTATTAAATGCGTAGGTTGGTGCAGCAGATTCACTGTCACACTCTATGATTGCACTCCCAAGTGACGGAATTTGCAATCCTTGTCCGAACAAATTCCTGTGAGCTCCATTGGACACAGTGTGTCCTCAGTGCCACTGGGATCTTGTTCCGTCGGTTTAATGGTTGCACTTTTTTTATTGAAGCCAAGCGACTGGTATGGCCTGAACTCCGGTTCCTTGGCCTGCATGGGAAGTGTTAGTACGTTCGCTTCAAACAGATGCAAAAAAAACCCAACTGAAAGAAAGGACCCGCGAAGAAGCCATAATCTTGCTAACACAATGGCCCTTTCTTTCCGTTTGGATATAACGCAATGAGTCAAATGCAAGTTACCTTTGGGATCTTGTGGATGGTTTCATCAGAAACCAAGTTGGGGTCGTGTGGTATGCTGCCGTCATTAGTAGAGTCATCATTAGCCTTTGAGGCCTTCTTCTGTGTGGATTTTTTCAACTGTCTCAACTTGGTCTCTTCCTCGTCCAAAGCTTCAAGCTCAATCAAGCCGTTGGCCAAGGACAGCTTCAATGAGTTGAACTCATCACACTGCTTCTTAAGTTCCTCTTTGAGCTCGTGGTCATGCTCCAACTTTGCTTTGAGTTTGGATAGGATCTTTTCCACATCGGAAATCTGCTTCTCAGTGCTTTCAATATCCCTCTGCTTGGCTTTAAGCGTGGTCTCCTGCTTCTCCACGCCGCTGTTAGAGATCTTTTTGCTCAACAAGTTGACCGTCAACTTGATCTGTTTCCTTTTCAATGCAATTTCACTCAAGGTATCGTCGTATCCGATGCTTGTTTTTCTTCTCTTCAAGGCAGCGCCATCGATACTAGGTTCACTGGTCGCTCTCTTTGCAGTAACTTGTGGTGAAGACTCAGCAGAAGTGGAACTAATCTCCACCACTTCATTATCAGAATCACACTCATCCTCCTCTGCTGAAGTTCCATCGTCCTCACTCTCCTCATCAGATGTCTCCAAAGATATCACCAAATTGTCCAACCATGCGGGACGTTCCTCCCCCTTCGGTATGAATCTGGGTCTCGAATTGGGCGTTGCTGACCTCCCACGATTGTCCAATACATTGTTGCGGATGGGAAGCAATGCCGGCGTCGGCGTCGCTGTCGGCGTCGGTTGGCGCACCACAGGGAAGGCCCAGAATTGGTAGCAAGAGAGTAGAAACTGCCTGCTGACACCGGATTCCTTCACAATCCGGTCAAAAGAGTAACCCAGCCGTCTCAAGTCCAGCACAGCGTCGTACAAGACACCGATCTCCACGAGAGGAGCCGTTGTCTGTGCACTGGCATTACTCGGCTGTGCCGCTGTGGGCACTTTGGAAACGGCATTCGACTCGGTCTTTCCCGCGACAGTCGTCGTCCGGTTCTTCTTTAACGAAGCGAGTACCGCCAGACGCTTCTTCTCAATCTCCAGCAACTCCGTTTCGCTCATCGCACAAACCTCGTTTCCTTTAAAGAGCTTAGTTGATTTTGTTTACACAAAATATTGAGAAAAAAAAAAACAACAAAAAAACAACAAGCTAAGAAACAAGAAAAAAAAAAAACAACCATAACGCCTGAGATTCGCTTATGTCATCCAACTTTTTGAGTGTCTTTCCGCTTTGGCGTGTATCAACGCCAGTTTATTGACATTGCGCTATCCCCTTGCGATCTATTCTTCAAAGCACAGGCATGGCAGTCTCAAGCGACTCCACCGGGAACCATGTCTCCCCACCCAGTGCCTCCTTTGCGCCTGCATCGCCCAAAAAGAAGGACAAGAGGTTCCTCAGACCTCTGATCATTGTCCCTTCGTAAGTTTTTACACAGGGCCTCTCTTTGCTAAGTGAATTGAGGGTACTAACATGCCGTTTAGAGCAAAAGAATCGGAGTTTGGCAGCACAATAGGCGGTCGAACAGCGACATTGAACACTTTCAACGAACTGGGCCCCCCAGATTTGGTGCATATTTCGATCTACAACAAATCGGCACACAAAGAGGAAGGATTCTACCATTATATCACAGGTCTCGACTTGTCCTCGGAGGTCGCAGTCATCGGGTACATTACTGCACTACAGCTCAATCAAACCACTTCAACGCTCAAGCATCCAAACAGCTTCACCTATTGCTCTTTCAACGCCTTCTCCCGGGAAGACGTCCGCATCAAAATCGAGCTGCCTACCGAGACACCGAAACCGGCAGATCTACAAGTGATTCCAGCTGATAGAGGCAAAAAGACCATGTATGAAGTCAGCCCACGGGTGTGGGATGAGGTCTTTGTCAGTGCCATTGTCAGATCTGTGATCATCAACGAGGATTTGGAACGCAAGGTGCCGACTCTGGTGGAGAAATTCCCCTTCCAGTCCTCAGTCAACAACAGGGATATTGTGGCCAAGGTGGTTGGACTCATTGATAAAGGCTTCCTGCTAGGTGCGGTGAGTACCGTCCAGAAACCAAATAACAGGGAGAACTATCTTTTGGATGCCCTGTACAAGATCTTAGAATTCACCGGCTTGTATCAGTATGCGATCGACTTGATTCAAGCGAAAAATGATAGTTATTACGAGCTGCTTATAGTCAAACTGCTGTTTATGAGCAACCAAGAGATTTTAGCCATCAAGAAGCTGCATTCCGCGATCCAAGCGAACCCAAGAGACCCGCTTTTGTTCAACGAACAAGTCGACTTCCTATTGACAAAGGGCCATGTTGATCTGGCTATCAAAGTGGCTCTCAAGTCCGTGGAGGCTGGCCCGGTCAACTTTGATTCCTGGTATAACCTTGCCAAGTGCCAGGTGATCAACAACGATGCCAATGCTGCACTTGCGTCTGTCAATTCGACGCCAATGTACCATGAGAGACCGAAAGACTTGCAACAGTTCAACAACGCTGACACTCATTATTTCCCTTTACCATACGAGGGCAAAGTGAAAGACGTCTGGAAGGATTCAGTTTACATCAGTGGTGTTAGATCAGACAATCTTATCAGACTCTCGTCGCAGGCTGAACTGCGGGCGGTTGATCCCGCGTTGCTGCGAATTAATAAGTTCAATTTGAGAGGCCCACGTGAGAAAATGTACCAGCTTTTGGTGTTGATCATCAACCAGATTGGATGGGACGGTTTGTTGAAAGCGAGATCAGAGGTGTTCATCATGGACGACGAGTACAAACAAAACTTATCAACGGTGACACTCAACTCGGCCAAGTTCCCTGAGGACAGCTTCCGTGCCAAGAGACTCTGTGAAAAGTGGCTCGATGAACTCTTCTTAACACTGTACGAGGATCTGAGGGTGGTGTTGATTGTCGACAATGAGTTGGCCAAGAGCAACCACCTGAAGCACAGTGCACTCGAGTGGCACCTGATTGGACTGACCGCGTACAGAACTAGCCATTACAAGAGCAGCATCTCTGCTCTGAGAACTGCCGTCTCTGCCCAATTTGACACCATCTCCGCGTTGAGGCTGTTGAGACTGTGGGGGTTGCAAACGTTCAATACACAGTTCCAACTGGCCAACGTCGCCAACCGTCACAGTGACAGTGAAATGTCCCTGGAGACAGTGTTGGGGATCCTGGGCAAGACGATGAGCTACAACACGCGCTTCTACAACGAGTTCCAACTCGACCTGTTGCTGCTCTTGAAGAAGCTGTTGTCAAAAGTCGACGTCGACTACGTCAAGAACAAGATCCAGATCATGTTCGAGAACGACAACGACGACCTGAACAATAGCGGAGTGATCCCTGTCTTTGACAAAGTTGTGAACCAGTTGCTCGCAACGCAGTCCGGTTAAAAATTGACTTAAAAATGCCTCCTGTTATTAGACACTTTTGTCCGAGGTTATTTCTACACAAACTCAAACATTTTTTTCTCTCGGTAGGCGCCACACATCTCGGAATTTCTACCTTTTGCTCAAAAACAAGAAAAAAAAATCAAGTCACGGCGACGAATAAATAAAATAAAAATAAAATAAAAAAAAAAAAAAAAAACCAGGCCACAGCGAACCTTCCCCCCGTCGCTTGCCCGCAGCCAGCATTTCAAAGCTTTCCTTTTGTCGGAGCTGTTTCCTTTTCCTTCGACTGGTTTAAAACCGTCCGCCCGCTGTCCCTTTTTTCCGAGTTTAATTCCTGTCGTGTTTGCTAACACTGCACGCTGTTGGAACTCGTTTTATCCAATTGTCCAGGGGGCCCAAGTGCTTTAAAATACCTTCTGATCACAGATTCCACGCCACTGCAGCTAGTACTGTGCTCTTCCTTTAAGCGTCACTGACTGTTGACGCCACACTCTTTTGGGCACCGAAAGGACACTTTAGACAACCAAGACGACACAAGACAACATAAACATGTCCGGCTCATTCTGGAGGTTTGGAAACACCTACAACGAGGACTCCACGATCAACTCGCTTTTGAAGAAGAGCTTCCTACCTAAAGACACTGTTAACGCGGCTGCAAATGACGAGGACAATACTCGTCCCATACAGAAACTGAGGAGCGACTCGTCCTCGTCCAGCGACTCTGATCGCTCATCCGACTTTGACTTCAAGTTCTCGCAAGACGACGAAGGAGTCGGATACTCTCGCAACGACAATGCCACCCCAAATTTGCAAATCCTGAATGATCTCTTGGACGAACAGAACTTGCTGGATGAAATCACCGGGTCAAACACCGAGCTGATAGAATATCTCAAGCACCGGGACATTTTGAGGACGCTGATCCAAATGGTGATCTCCTTTGACGAAGGCGATGTCGATGTTGATGCCGATGCTGCTGATGCTGATGCTGAAGCGGACGCTGACCGGTCCATACAGTCAGACTCAGAAGCTGACGAGCTGCAACAAAATGAGTCTGCCGAGGAGGCACAGGCGAGAAGAGCACAAGTCGCAGCAGAGGTCCTCTCCGCTGACTCATGGAGCTTGACTGACTCCTTCATGGACAACTCTGACCTTGTCGGCGATCTGTGGGGCATCCTTGACAAGCCATGCCCGTTGTCAATGGTGCTCTCCACGTACTTCATGAAGATCAACGAGCACTTGTTAGACGTCAAGATTGATGAGATGCTCAACTTTCTGCTGCATCAGGATGCCCTTGTCGATAGATTCTTGAAGCACATTGACAACCCACCCTTGATGGATTTTCTGCTGAAGGTTATCAGCACTGACAAGCCAGATCACCCAACAGGCATTGTCTACCTTCTGAAAGAGCAGCAACTGATTCCAAAGCTCATTTCATTCTTGGATCCTTCGGTTCCTTCCACTGTGCAGTCGGCAGCTGGCGATTTCATCAAGGCGTTCATCACCATCAGTGCAAACTCCAATGCCGACAACACAACCATTGGTCCAAACGAACTGACAAGAGAGCTTGTCTCAGAACCTGTAATGGAGAGACTAGCGGACATGATGCTCCACGGTGGTCCAAGTTTGTCCAACGGTGTTGGTATCATTATTGAGATTATTAGAAAGAACAACTCAGACTACGACTTTGTGCCCGTGCTTTACATCACCATCGAGTCACACCCTCCAAATTCAAGAGACCCAATCTACTTGGGCCACTTGATTAAAGTCTTCACCAAGAAGATTGCTCATTTTACAAAACTCTTGAAAAATTCAAAGACCCCAGATCTAGAGACTCCATTTGGTAAGATTGAACCATTGGGCTTTGAGAGATTTAAGATTTGCGAATTGTTTGCCGAACTTCTCCATTGCTCAAACATGGGTTTATTGAACGACTCAACAGGCGAGGAGATTGTCAGTGAGAGAGACTTGGAAAGAGAGAGAATCATTGCGTTGGAGAAGCAGGAGCTTGACGATTTCCAAGATGAACTTGATAACGAAGCATCCCGCAACATTGATAGATTGAGCATTCACTCTAAAGAGGAGCTCAACAATGGCCTTGAACATGAAGAGATAATTGAGAGCGGTCTTGAAGACAATGACTCTGACTCCGGAAAAATTGCCAATGATGTTTTGAAGTTCAAGTCTTCCTCTGGCAAGGCCGAGAGCGAGAAAGAAAATGTCCCCCAAGATGAGGAGACGACGCTTGGGCAGTCCGCTGACAATACCAAAACCATCTTGGAATCTGAGCCTGATTCTGATGACGTTGATGCCTCATTGGAGTTCCAGTATGATGACATGGAGCATGAGATTAGAATGGCTCCTGTTGTCGGTGATTCCTTGAAGATTGCCCTCGCTGACAATCAGGTCATTTTGACCATCTTGCATATGTTCTTCAAGTTCCCATGGAACAACTTCCTTCACAACGTTGTCTTTGACATTGTGCAACAGATCTTGAATGGTTCAATGGAGATTGGATACAACAAGTATCTGGCCATTGACCTCTTTGGCCGGGGCCAGATTATCCAATTTATCATTGATGGTCAAAAGAAGTGTGACGAATATGAGGAAGAGCATGGTCTCAGACTGGGATACATGGGCCACTTGGCCTTGGTGTCGGAGGAAGTGGTCAAGTTCATTGCATTATACCCACCAGCAACCATTCATCAAGTGATTGTGGACGCCATTTCCACTGAGGACTGGAATTTGTACGTTACTGAAACTTTGGTTGAGACCCGGGAAAAGTACAATGCATTGTTGGGAGGCGTTCCTCTTGATGAGCAAGATGAGAATGATCAAAAACCCGAGCTGGATCCAAATGTTGATCATGATATCATTGGCTCTGGTGCTGAAGAGGATGGAAACGACAAATTCTCGAGATATATGTCGCAGGAGCTGACGAAAGACCTTCCGGACAAGTTTGGTTCCTCTGATGAGGACGATGATGATGACATGCTTGTTGGCTGGGAGAGTCCAAAAGCCTATAGTCAGGGCTTGGGCGATGATGATGACGATGATTATGTTGATCCTAATGATGATGGCCAGTCCTACACCAAGAAGAACCATCCACTCTATAACGACATGATGGCTCGCGACGAGAGCTACATGTACCGGGAGGATGACGATTCCTCTTCATCTTCGTCTTCTGATGGAGAGGATAGAGGCTATGATGATGCAGACGAGGACAAAGGATACACCTTGACTAGGACCAAAAGTAACGGTGACATCAATTGGGCTGATGAGAAGTAACGCCTCCAAAACATAACATAAAAAAAAAGAAAAGATTGCATTAATGAAATTAATGATTAATGAACAATTTGTTAGTATGTGACTTGTTTGTATGATTACGAGGGTTAATCTTGCTATGTTCAATATTTAAAAGGGTAGTAATATGCACAACGGCGGCGGTTTCTGCTTTACTTCTTCTTGGATGCAGCCTCCTCTTCCAAAGCCTTAAGAGCCTTTGATCTTTGCTTGATCATGTGGGTAAATAGGATGTAGAATCCTGGAACGTAGATGGCAAAGACCACGTAGAGCAAGTATCTGTACCAGACACCGACAACCTTCTCAGCCTCGTCCAGGGACAAATACATCAGGGTCAACTCACTGGCAACACCGGATGGGTACAGAATGAAGAACAAGTTGTATCTCAATTGGGTCAAGATCTTTGGAGCATTACCACCAGTGCTAATGTTTTGAGCGTAATAGAAGTATCTGATGATCTCAGTGATGGACCAGGCCAATTGGACCGTGGTATAGGCCCAGTGAGTGTTGGCTGGCGAATTTGGCAACGCCACAAAGATACCCCAAACCACCAACAATCTTGAAGCGACTTGAGACACAGTGGTGAACAATGGAGACTTGACGATTCCGAGAGCGGAGTTGATGATCTCAATGACAGCCAAAGTCTGGATACCAGTGGTGACGTTCTTGGAGGCAAAATACATGGCAGTTGGCTCCAAAGTGAGGTTGAGGAGGATGGTGTTGAAGAACACGATGGTCCACAGAGAAGCGGAAAATTGGTTGTAAGCGATCAAGTAGCGGGCATAAGGGGATGCTCTTGGATCCTTAGCTGCGGCATCTGTCTTTGCTGGAGCCATTGGGTTTGTTTTGTTTGGCAGGGTCTGTCTGGAAAGTTGGCTGACGGGATTTTCTACATCAATTTGTGCCCCGGGGTTACGAGCCCCAAGTCGAGTCTACTTTCCTCCTTGAGAGAGTTTCCTCAATTGGCAGTTTTTGGGAATTTTCCACTTTTCATCCGTTTCAGAAAAAAAAGTGAAAACTTGGCCTTGGAAGAGATGGGCGGTTTCTTGCAGTCCACAACACAGTTCCCCAAGTAATATGAACTCTCTATTGTCCAGATTTGCTGGAAGACTGCCAGCTAGTCAGATTCTAAGGGCCAGCGCTTTGAAGACGCCACAGGCACGCCTGCTCTCGAGCACATCACTCAGATTCCAAGCCCAACCACAGACACAACCTTCGATCCTCGATAAAGTGACGCTGAAGAACGCCGATTTGACACCATTGAAGCTCGAGGGAGACCTCTATGCGGTCGTCAAGGTGCACAACAATCCTTTCCTGATCACTGAAGGGGACAAGATGATCCTGCCATTCAACTTGAAGACAGCCGAGGTTGGTGATGTCTTGGACTTCCACCATGTTACCACAATTGGAAGCCGTAATTACACATTCACCGATGAGACCATCGACAAGTCTCTTTACTCCATCAAGGCTGTTGTCCTGGAGAAGACCAAGCTTCCAATGAGAGTTACCGAGGTCACCAAGAGAAGACAGAGAAAAGTGCGCCACGCCATTTCAAAGCCAGAGAGAACCATCCTGAGAGTGACTGAACTGAAGCTCAACTGAGAGGTGAGGAGTAGTAAGCACGAATCTTGTACATATGATCAATGACTGAACGCTGTGAATGCAGAAGAGCACCTATTTGTAGAACTTGGAGAAAAGTTCTCAGGGGATAAAGTTTGACACCCATACTCGATTAGATTAACAATCGAATGAGAGATGAATCGATGAGTGATGGAGATGACCGACCAGATTTGTTTGCAGGTTTGATATTATTGGCTGGTAATATCAGTGCTTGGGCGGCAAAGAAAGTAGAAACGCGCGAATTTTGGCTTATTATAAAGATCAACAAAGTGCCCAAGACACAAAAAGGCCAGTTCTAAAGGCATGAACGAGGAAAGCGATACTTCCAAGTTCAGCTTTGAGGCCACTGTCAGTCCCAACAGCCCGGAACTGCCTATCGACGCCCGCGTTCCGCTGCTTTCAGCGACGGACAGCGCCAACAACAGCGCCGTTGCCCACGACAACAGTCTCAGTGCGATCTCTTTCCACACGGCCAACAGCTCAGGCAGCGCAGTGGTGACGCCTTCAAAGTTCACGCCGTTGTCCACGTCGAGCTCTTGCAGGGCATCACCGAAAGTGCAGCTCAGTTTGCAAACATCGACGCCTGACAGGTCACTGGCCAACTATGACTCTGCCTCCGGAGGCTCTTCCAAGGCGGACTTCAGCTTCCTAAACACGAGCGGCGCGTATGAGAGCATCTTGTCCAAGCCCCTGAACACACAGACACAGGCACAGGCACAGACGCCGACACCCAAGACCGGACCTCCGAGAAATTCGCCCCATAGCAGGCAGTCATCGATATCGTGGTCTGTCCAGGTACCAGAAGAATGGACCATGGAACGCGTCCAACTGTGGCTTCAGCTTTACAACTTCAATGAAACATGGGCCACGACCTTCCAGAAGCACAATTTGTGCGGTGAGGAGTTTCTGAAGTTGACCAGTTACCAGAACTTGAAACGATTCAAAGACGAGTTGTCTGCCAGGGACGACTCGACGCAATCCCGATTCATCCATCTTCTGAGAAAGACGCTTGACAAGCCAGCGTCCATCACGACACTTAGCGTTGGCTCGCCTCAATCACCAGACTCTAACGTTTCATCTTTGGGGAGCGTCAAATCGAGTCCAGGCGTTGATCTGAACGCCAACAGATCGACCCCTGAAGTCAATGGAGTCCTACTCAACAAACTCACCACGACAGTCTCATCTCCCAACTTTATACAAACGAGAGACGACATCAGACCACAGTCGCTGTCGGCCTCTTCCCAAAGAATTAACAGATCTGCATCGTCAAAGAGAAGACCAATATCGACGATTGAAGGCTCGTTCGGATGGACGTCCTCACCGGCATCTGCCAGCATCAGCTCAAGCCACAACTTGTTTAGAAGAAATCACAAAAAGTCAAGCTCTTCAGAGTCCTCGATATTGAACTTTTTCATGTCCAGCAGCTCACATCTGTCTACCGAGGAGAAGAAACACACCCCCGGCCAATCGAGAGAGCAGGAGTCCAGGGGACTCCTCAATAAGTTCAGAAAGAAGAACGAAAAGACAAGGTCCAGATCGGAGGGCAAGAGCAGAGACTTTGACTCTGCGTCTTCCCCAATCAGTCCAAACTCCTCGGGAAACGACAGGCATAGCCTGCTCTCTGTCTCTTCACATGACCACCATTCAGCCAGCTCCAAGACCCACAAGGAATCGACCAATGCATCCAAGATGACCCATTCAATTCCTTTCATCATCCAGCGCAAATACCAACCTGTACCGCAGACTGCCAACTCGGACAAGTTCATCATGGTGACGTCTGATAACATCAACTTCAGACCTGTCAACATTGGAAGTGTTACAGACAGAGAACAGTTCAAAAAAACGGTGATGAACACCATCGTGCCAGTTTCCTCCTCATTCACCGTGCATCTGACTGAATTTGGGTGCTCCTTTGGCAATGCCTTGGATGATCAAACCCTCGACAATATCATCAAGCATAAGTTCGATGTGTGCTCGGGAAAGTTCTACATTAGCTCAATCGATACCTCTTATGATACACTATCTACTTTGAACAGCACATCCGATGCTCAGTCCATTGACAGCAAGGAAAGCAGACTGTACCCAAACACCCCACAACACTATTACGATACCCTGTCTTCCTCAAAGACTACCGTCCCCGTTGACTACTGGAACTTCAAGGACGTGCATGATTCTATCTCGGCAGCTACTATGCCTCCGCAATCAGTGACATCAACGATATCTTCCTCTAATTCCACAGCAGAAACTTCAATCTCTGTGAAACCCACGCAGGACGTGGTGTCCCCAGCTCCATTAAAAGCCAAGACAAGCACCTCGACTTTATCGAGAAAAAAACCTGCTGGTATCCCAACGATCACAGCAGAGAGCACCTTCAGAGTCATCAGACCCACAGAGAAAGGTGAGATCAACTTTGACAAGAGGCGTGAGTCGCCATACACAAGGCCTGGTCTCGTGGCCATGAGATCGGCACCACCGCCTCCAAAGAAACCTCTCCAGATCAAGACCACTGAGTCCAAGCTTTCCCTGGTGCCTCGCTTGGAGCCAGTGAAGGAGTCCATAAGCAACGAAGGCACCTATGTCGCGCCATATACCCCTGGATCTTCCAATACTCTGATCCCAGAGCCTTATAAAGGTGGTACCTCGGTCTCACCAATCTCAAGAAAAGCCCTCGACCTAAATATTGAGAGAGCCAAGAGCATCAAAGATTTGTCCAATGAGAATGTTTCTGCAGGTATCAATAAGTTCAAAGAAAATGCCATTTCGTTTGACAATGCTCCCGCACTCGAAGACGAGAGTGAAGAGAGTGAGGGATCAGATGAAGACTTTTGGGCTAAGGCCCCATCTGAGAGCAAGAGTAACTCATCAACCATGTCCGAGATGATTGTGAGACCGGCACCTGAAGTCTTGTACGATAACTTGGAGAAGTTCTTCCCCGATGCCGATTTGGATCGTCCAGTTGTTGACATATCCACACCACCAACTTCACCATTGAACGATTTCACCACTCAAACTGCCAGCGGGGCTCCTGCAACTTCCAATAAACCGGTCGCTCCTCAAAAGCTCAAAAGAGTTGTAAGCAGCTCCCATCGTGACATGGACTCCTTGAGGAAGCCGCAGAGAATGAAGACCATCCGTGCCGTTGCTCAGGAAGCCGGTGAGGCGAGAAAGAGGGAGATTAGAAGAAACACAATCAATTCGCAAAACTCTTCCTCCAGGAATGGACTTGTGAGAAGACAAAGCACTAAGATGTGGGGCCGTAAGGTTGTTGAGGTGAAACCAAACCAGAGACAGTTTATCTCCAAGTTGAGAAAAGATCATAGTGACGACATCAATGAGTTCTCTTGGATCAAAGGTGAGCTTATTGGTAAGGGAACGTTTGGTAACGTGTACATTGCATTGAATGTCACCACGGGTGAAATGATTGCCGTGAAACAAGTCCAGTTACCTCGTTTACCCCAAAAGAACTCCAGGGTGGCCGATGTCATTGATGCCTTGAGATCCGAGGTTGATACGTTGAAGGATTTGGACCATTTGAACATTGTCCAGTACTTGGGATTTGAAGAGACCGATAGGGAGTACAACCTTTTCCTGGAATACGTTGCAGGTGGCTCTGTTGCCTCTTGTTTGAGACTCTATGGCCGATTCGAAGAGCCTTTGATCAAATTTTTAACTTCGCAAGTACTTGAAGGTTTGGCGTACTTACATTCCAGGGGCATTCTACATCGTGACATGAAAGCAGATAACTTATTATTAGATCTTGACGGTGTGTGCAAGATTTCAGACTTTGGCATTTCCAAGAAGTCAAATGACATTTATGAGAATGATGCTGGGATGTCGATGCAAGGTACCATCTTTTGGATGGCGCCTGAAGTGGTGGACAGTCATGGTGCCGGATACAGCGCCAAGGTGGACATCTGGTCCTTGGGCTGTGTTGTACTGGAGATGTTTGCAGGGCGTCGTCCGTGGTCTAATCTGGAGGCCATCCCTGCGATGTTGAAGATTGGTAAGGCTAAGGCTGCGCCACCGATTCCCGAGGATACGTTACCACACGTTTCGATGATTGGCCGAGCGTTTTTGGACAGTTGCTTTGAAACAGATCCTCGACAGAGGCCAACTGCCCAGAGACTAACTGGTGATAGCTTCAGCATTGTGGATGCAGGCTTTGCATTTGCAGATACTCGTCTGGCCAAATTGATCAAGGCCAATGAGAAGAAAGTGACTGTTTAAAGACGAAAATGATAATGAATGACAATTTGCTTGCATCATTTGCTTTTAGGTAAATCCCTAGGGTCCCATTCCTGAACCTCGGAGTATGGGTCTTTGAGTTGCTCCATCTCTCTGTGTAAGACATTATTTTCATCATCCCTTTCGCCATCTGTCATGTCCAATTCTCTCGTCATATGGGACTGGAGCTTGGTGAAAAGAAGGAACATGATGTAGTCAGACTCATTGATTGGGTAACGAAGTGGGGAGTTCTCTCCCAGCCAGAATGCGGAGTCATCGAGACCAAAGGAGGCCAAATCGACCTCATCCAGTTGCAACAGGAGAATAATCTTTCGCCATTCCTCATAGGAATACTTTTTCTGTGGATCAGTTTTCGACTCCACAAGCAATTTTTTCAGGCTATCCAGCAATGCCTTCGTTCTGTCCGCCCTTTTCGTGAGGGAATTGACACTATTGGTCTCAGATACGGCCTCAAAGACTGATTGTGTCGCGGGCTCAATCTCTTCTTCCAGCTTCTCGATGTCGGTGTCCAGAAGCTTGAGAGGGTTAGGTTTCTTGTTTCTCCTTTTCTCGATACACTTGTAGATGTTGAATGTGCTGAAATCATACGTTTGTAACTCGTACAGCCTGTCACCAATATTGGAAATCAATGCAGTCATCAAAGGAACTGCGGCGATAGCCCACACGACGAAAAAACAGCGACCAGCAGGGGTTTTAGGTGTGATATCACCGTATCCAATTGTCAGCAAACATAGGAAGCAGAAGTAGATTGCATCAAAATAGGTCCATTGTTCAACAAGGAGAAACACCAGCGCCCCAATGAGCAAGAACACAACCCAGAGTGCCAGCGTGAAGACTGTACTGACATTTTTCTCGTACTTTCTGGCACTTTTTCTCACAGCACGCATGATTTCGAATCCAGTCTTATGGTTAATATTGACCTCACTTTCGACGAGCTTCTTCATGGCCTTCTTTCGACGGATTTCGACTTGGTTCCAAAGAAGAACAGGAGTGTTGGATGAGACAATCATCGAGCGAATCATGGCAATGATCAAACCCATGATGATCAAGCCTGTGAAGGAGTATAGCAAGGTCAATGCCCTTGCGACAGGCGTTACCGGAGTGATATCACCAAACCCAATCGTCAGCAAGGACTGGACGCAAAAGTAAAGGCCGTTGGAATAGTTGACATCTGCAATCAGATGAGAGAACAGTGCAGAGCCCCATAAGAACCACACGGCCAGGGCAAATGTGTAAACAATAAGACCTCTCTCGGACCGTTCCAGATTGAAATCCGGTGGGTACTTCCCGCAAAGGTATCCGCTAAAGTTGACGAGGCATGTTACCCAGCACATAAAGTACAGAACGACAGTAATTACAGCGAACCAGAACCCTTCCGTGTACGTGTAGACAACTTCATCGTTTTCCGAGTTCATATACCTCCTTCCAGTCAGAACGACAGCCGCAAGAAGCAAGGCCGATGCGATGAAGAACCCGGAGATGGAGACGACTTGGGAAATCTTGTAATTGAGCTTCCTGCCAAAGTTGAGGAGGACGCTGATGTTGGACACGATTCCAAACGCCAGCGAAATGATATTGAGGACGTACACCGGCCTGGTGTCCGCGACGAGTTGACCGTCGAGCTCACGCCAGCGCGTCACCAATGCAGCGATGGAGATCATATTGGTCAAAGGACACACACATGCCGTCAGAATAGGGAAGTACGCCGACGAGACGAACCAGAAGGCAAATGCCACAGTCCCTTCTGTCGCGTGCAAATCGCGGACTTTGGTGCTGTTGATTTTGAGTGTCAGCTGTGGGATGGTTGCGGATTGCTGCTCAAACAAGGAACGGGGCTGTCGCTTCTCGCGCCGGTCGTTGTCCTGAGAAGTGCTCTCGTCGTCTGTGGGAAGAGCTTCGGGTACCATGGGCAGCATCTTAGGCGTGTTTGGGTTGGGGCCAATTTAGTAGAAAGTGTGGAGTAATGGCAGAGGTGTTGTTTACTTTTTCTCAAAAGAAGAAGAAAAAAGAATGCTGTCATTTTTTTTTCAGGGCGGGAAGCGATGACCATGACGTCATAAGCTCGTTAGGCTAAAAAAAAACAAAAAAAAAACAGCTAGACCCTGCGTCTGACCCCCAAAGTCTTCTTTCTCTTCCGTGGGGGTTCTTCTGTCTTAACACAATCTCCAGCAGCGGCCATTCTCGGAGGGGTGAATTTGTGGCCAATCCTTGCTCCAACAGAAGCTGCACTCGCCCTCGAAAAGCTGATATGTGCGGGAGGCGTACTGCTGCTCTTCGGGGCAAACTTTGGAGTTGGTGGCCTCGAGTAGTCTCTTCTATCGATAACCGTGGGATCTCCAGCGTACGGCATCACGCTTGTGCCCGGAATAATTCCAGCGTATATAGTGCCGCTGAATTCGCCAGTCGCGATCTTAAACCCACCACCATAAACGGGTCTCGTGGCAACAGACCTCGCAGTGATCATCTGTTTGTAGGACTTCACACTCGAGTTCAAGATGTCATGCGAAGGCACCGGTACACCTCGCAAACCGTATAACCTCTGTAAAGAGCGCAGGTCATTGAATGCAGTCTGCTTGTTAGACATCGCCGATTTCACCTCTCGTGTGAGGAAACACGACTCAGCACTTTCCATTCCTCTTGATCCGTAGCCGAGATACAGCAGCTGCTTTGCCCTAGTGGTGGCCACGTAGAACACTCTTCTCTCCTCATCCAGAGCCTCACCGGACTGGCTCTTCACAGACGGGACAATACCGTTCACCAGTGATGGAACGAAAACAGCCGGCCATTCAAGTCCCTTGGCAGCATGGATCGTAGATATGCTAACCCTTTCCTTATCGGATTCGTTCTGCGAGTCAGCGACAAGATAGAGATCCACAGAGTTGATGAACTTGTCCAAGAAAGAGATGTGTTCTGCACTGGGATCCATCTCATAATTGTCAAATACGTCAGGATCATCCCCTATAAACTCATCCAGATAAGATCTGACCTCTTTTAAGTTTCCCTCGGCCTCCTCATTCTTTTTGATGATTTCCCTGAATACGCTTTGATTGCTGATTTTATCAAACAGCTCCATGACAACAAGTTTGTCTTCCGGGTCCCTGTTGTAAATCTCATACATGTCATCCAACGTTTGAATGAACTTGTTGAGATTCTGAAGGCCACGGATGGCTGGTGTGGTCTTGTATTTCCCCAGATTTAGCCCAACTAACGATTCCAGAGGCATGATGCCCTTTGCAAGGTTCTCCTCAAAGAAATCAGACAACACATCAGTACTCTTTGCGCCCAACCCTGCAACACATTGGGTAACAACTCTGACAATGGCAAGAACATCATCGTCGTAGGCAAACAGTCTCAAAAAGTCGACAATCAAAGCAACTTCTTTTCTCTCCCAGAACGCCCGTCCTTTGACAATATTGTACGGAATCCTGTGCTTCACCATGGCTTTCTCAATGGTTCTCGACAGGTAAGCAGCTCTCAACAGAATGGCAAAGTCCGTGTACTTGTAAAGGTTCGGTAACTTCATCAGCTCAACAATCTCCTGTGCAATTGAGTCAGCCTCTTGGTCAGCAGCTTGAGTGCAGAGGTACACCGGCTGGAACGAATCTGCCATCTGAGATTTCAGCATTCTTGTCTCCCTGCCTTGCTGCTGTCTCATTATCAGCTCACTGAAAGTGAGGACATCCTTGGTAGATCTGTAATTCTCGCTCAAGGACACAACGTTGCAATCCTGGTACATATCAACCATGATTTGAAAGTTGGCTGAAACTGCGTCCCTGAAGCTGTAAATGGACTGATCTGGGTCACCGACAATGGTAATGTTGTCCTGGCTGAAAGGGTTCTGGCCAGCAAATTGTCTCATCAGTGCAAGTTGTACAGTATTTGTATCTTGGAACTCATCAACAAGAACATGTTCCAATGATGTCAGACATCTTTTCTCCTTCAGCAATTTGTGCGTGAACAACAGTAGGTCGTCAAAATCGTATAGATTCAACTCTCGCAACTTGAGTGTGTAAGCATGGAAAAATCGCAGGAGAACTTTGTTATGTGTCGGATCCATCTCATACTCCTCAACCGATATTCCCTTCGATTTCAAGGTTGAAACGTGTGATCCCATAACTTTCAGATCAAACTGCTTGTCCCCTTTCCCACTGAACCCCAATTGCTTCTCCGGTTGGGAGCTATTCTCCAATAGTACCGAAAGCTCGCCTTCTAGTTGCTTCAAAAGCTTCTTCTGTATCCCACTGGAATCTGTTTCATTGGCTATTTTCACTGACTTCACGCCAATGTGTGCACCGAATCGTCGCAGAATCTTGATGCAGATGCTGTGAAAGGTCCCTATCAGCAATCTGTCCAACCTGATCCCTGATCCACTCAACATTGAATGCAGTCTTTCCATCATCTCTGTCGCTGCTTTCTTCGTGAAAGTGGTAACGATGATATTGGCCGGATCGATGTTGGCATGGAGAAGAAGATACGCCACTCTCGAGGTCAGGACTTTGGTCTTGCCCGTTCCTGGACCTGCAATGACTTGGAGTTGGCCCTTGGCTGAACTCGTTACAGCCTGTAGTTGTGCAGGGTTGAGCTCAGCATAGATTTTGTCAAGGACCCTTTTTCTATCCTGCAAGGACATCCTAGTGGCAAATGTTATGGGCGCCCAGACAGAGCGAGTCTTTCTTTGTTGTTGGATACTGGGTTTTAAAAGTAAACAGAGAAAGGTTATAAGCCCTGACTCGTTACCACGGTTACAGCGAAAGGTGGAAGGGGAACTGATCACGTGGGGAGTTGAGAATGAGTAAAAGTGGCATATTTTTCCTTTTGTAAAGATCCGGCTTAGAACGCTATTCTAAGTATGTCCTGTGTCCCTCTGTTATAACAGTTGAGTACAAGAGACAATCAATAAAGGCCTGTCTCTACTATACAATTAACTAACCAGTCGAGTCCCCCCTTCTCTATAAATACTCCATTTGAACCCACGTGGCTTCTCGCCATGTTCTTCCATCCTAACGCATGGATAGATGAGTGTTCTATGGCAGAATGTCCTATCACGGAATGTTCTGATTACCCGACTTTCTCTAAGGGCCTCGACCGTTACACCTTTCAACAAATTGGTTTCGTGGTCTAGTTGGTCATGGCATCTGCTTAACACGCAGAACGTCCCCAGTTCGATCCTGGGCGAAATCAGTTTCTGTTTCATTTTTTTGCTTTTTGGCCCACCTGAAGCATCATGACCTCCCTCATTGAGCTGGAATGCCATTTAATAATCAGCCAGCTATTTAGCCACGGAAAGCGCATACTACACTGAGCCCAGCAATAAAATTCTATATGTTGAAAAATCAGAGCTTAATGAAGATCTTCTTGTTGTACAGGACAGCACCCACAGTAGCTAACCAACCTGAATAACTAACAAGAACCAGGATTGAGACAAGGGGAGATGCATCTAGAGTATTGATGGACATGTTCACCAAGCCGGTTGAAACATTGGCAAGCAGAAATAAGATCATGCCGTTCGAATTAATTGCTTCGAGGGACAGGGAAACGTTGCTGTCATAATCCTCAGCTTTGTCCGAGAAGAGCTTGTCAATCAAAAGGTAGAAGAGCAGGAATCCTGTGTTGTAAGCACAAACCCACAGGACGTAAGGGAGATTGGCCAGTCTTCTCGAAACGTTAAAGTCGTGTTCTCGTTGTACAAACAAGAATGCAAATGCATAGATGATAAACCAGAATAACAAACCAGTGAAGGGAGACAGTGTGGTTAGCTTATCCCAAGTGGTGAACCTTTCCCTCTTTTGTGATTGGATTTCTGTCTTGGTGGATAGTTTGTACAAGTTGTTCTTGGTCTTGACAGATGGGAGGAGGTAGTAACCTGACGATTGGCCGGCAAGGAAAATGGAGAAGTATCCAATCAATGAGAAGAGACCCTCTCTATTGGCACTGATAAGGTCTGTTCTTGGGGCCAAAAGTAAGAACGGCAGGAACTTTTCCTTCTTGACGATATGCCACTCGTAGATGAAAGATGCAATGAGTGAGACGGCGAAGCGCGGGACATATGGAAAAAGTGGCTCCAAGAAGATTGATAGAGGTCCAACGAGCACAAGTGTAATGAAAAAGTTCCAATGAACACCGTATTCACTGACATGCTCTTGGTAATCCAACGATTTCACAAAGAAGACCCTTGCACATCCCATAACCAAAGGGGTCACAGAACTAGTGAGGGATTTCCAAAGCCTTGAGGCGTATGATTCACCTCTGTTGTTGAATTTGTTGAGAATGATAGATCTTGTCGAGACAATACCCATTGAGAACACAAAAGAACCCACACCCAAATCCATTAGCGATGTGCCCCAGGTTTCCACCTTGGCGAATCTTCTCGGGAAGAGGTTGAAGTCAACGGCGAGAATGGCGAGAGCTGTGATGACGAGCATTCCGCCTCTGTAAGCTGTGAGGAATGACTTTCTTGGTAAGAATGTCTTGTCTGTCAGCTCTGCTGTCGCTGGTGTCTGTTTTTTCTTGTCCGTCTTTGGCTTGTGGAAGAGGAGTGCAATGGACACGGCAGGTATCAGCATTGCCGCTGCCAGGACCGATGTACTGTCCGCGTAGAGCGTGATTGAGAGCAAGAGGCAGACCCAGTTGAGGAGGAAGTCCAAGAGTAGACTGAAAGGCTCCCATTTGTTGTCGCCGCGGAACAGCGTCGTTCTCGACTTGATAACGGACCAGGACAAGTATCCGACCAGTGCAATCGACGTGATGATGTTGATCTCAGCGACCTCGCCGCCGGAAAGGCCGCTGACAAAGGCCTCTTTGCGTTCTTTGAGGGTGCTCATTGGCTTGAAACTCGGCGGTTGTGGGAGTGATTGGTAATAAATAATCATTTCGTGTCAAAGTCGGTCGCGCCCAAACCCCCAACCAAAGAACCGATGCCTAAAAAGGAGTAAAGAACAAATACAAGAGATCAATCAGGACCGCGCGACAATGCAGACAATATTTATTAAAGTACTTGTTACAGTGTTAACATCTCACCGAGTCCCACGTTGGCCTTTCCATTAATAACCAAACTGTACTCGCTTCTGACGGCCTTGGTCCAGACATTCAATTGGTCATTGGTCAACCCATTCAAGTTCTCCAATGTAAGTTTTCTCAAGTGGTAAGTCTCCGGCTCAATGACATGGTCCCCTTTGAGCAGTCTGTTCATCACCTGTGGAAGATCTCTCAAGAGATGGGATGTGCTGTAAGAGAACTCTGTCACTATGACAAGCACAGCGACGAGCTCCAGATATGGGAGTCTCAGAAGACTGCTCGTGTTCAAGTTTTCTTTGGTCAGCTCGTACGACTCCTCCGATCTAATCAGATTTCTATATATTGGAACGTTGTCAATGGTGAGCGGGAGGGCCTTGAGCATATCCTTGTGAGCTGAGGCAAGGTAAGATGGGTTCAGGGTTGACAATAGCAGGCCGTCACTCTTGGAAAGATGAACGTAATCGGTGTCAATTTCAGTCAATAATTCAGGTGCGGTAAAGGACAAGGCCTTGAAACACTCAGAGATGCCGTTGACAGCGAGTAGTTCAATGTCTGGGATCCCGTGTCTCTGAGAGTACAGTTCACCAATCTTGAGCAATCTGTCCTTGATGTTCATCAAGAGCCATTCTTTGTCCAGAGATTCCCCAATAACAGTGACAAGATCTGTGTAGAACTTGATCAAGTTCAACGTGTACATGATATCCCCTTGCATGAAGTCTGCAAAAGTGTAGAGCGAGAGAGGAACTTCGTGCTCTTGAACAAAAGGCATTAGTTTGACAATGAAGTCAAAAAGACGAGTCTTCACATGAGTGTCATCTGACTGGGCCATTGACTGGAGGCTATTCATCACATGGGCACTGAGTATACGTTTCCTTATGAGTTGGCTGTAGAGGAATACGCTCAACGCATTCTCAATCTCATTCACCAGTTTCAACGGGGCTTTCGGTCTGGACAATATCTCAATAGCTAAAGGGATGATCTCAGTGTTGGCGAGAATGTCCATTGGGTCAGCCTTTGTGGCCACTTTCAGTGCAAGAACCTGGAGGTTCACGTTAGGAGATCTGAGGGCATCCAGGAGGTAATCAAAGGAGAAGAAGGTTGAAGTGAGGTCCTCAAAGTCCAATTGGGACACTATGGCATCCAAAATCTCAATCACCTTGTCAAAATCGATATCCAATGTGCCGTTGTTGAGGACAGTAATGACTGCCGTGAGCAGGCCCTTGGCGCCTTCCGGGTCCTGCTGGACGACGGCTTTGTCAATTGAAACACGGGAAACGAGTCTGTCAATCAAGTCATCGTCAAGCTCAGTGAGTTCAGTGTTGACCTGGTACAGATGCTCTTCCAATGTTTTGAAGGGCTCTTGTTCTGTGGACATTTGTTTGAAGATAACAATAAAGAGATCAAGTTTGGTGGCAAAACTGGAACAAAACAAAAGCAAAAAGCCCTGTCAAAAAAAATAAATAATTAAAAAATCCTTCCTAACATGTTTCTCTAATTTAGAGCGAACAAACCAAAGCCCGTGATGTCACTCAGAAAGACAGTCACTGATCACCCCCTCTTCACAAAGACTCGTTTGTACTCTCTTTACTCCGATTTTCGCAAGTTAAAGGAGGCAAACCCGGAAGGATACGAGGCTAATATCATTGCATGGAAGTCTCTGATTGAGGAGTTCTTCACCAAATCGCTACTGTGCCACACTTTTGTTCTGGACACGACTGATCTCCTCAAAGATCTGACTCTTTCCAGTTATGGAAGACCTATGGCTGTGGATTTCGTTCTTGAGGAGCTTATCAAGGGTCGTGATCTGATACCACTGTCCCAGTTTAAGAAAGAACCACTTTATGCATCCAAGTGGGTCCAACCGGTATTCAGTTGGGCTATCAACAAGTTTATAATGGACACAAGCTATAGAATGAGTGATCCAAAGACCCCATTGAAAGTGGACCAGTTGATTTCTGTTAAGATCTTGCAACAGTACGCTTCCCAACTCATTCAAACAGCTGGCCTGGAGAACGGAAACCTTCATGCCGCAGAATCGTTGTTTACCACCGGTCAATTCAGAAAATACGTTCAGAAGCTCAATATTGAACTTAACGGACACAAGACCCAATTGACTGACTTGGACTTTGAGATACTTTTGACATACCTGAGCCGTGACACACACAAGGTTCGAATTCAGGATGATCTCGTCAAATTGGGCGAGATTGAGATCACAGAAACGGACAAGGGTATTGTGCAGTTGAAAACAACCATTGATCAATCCCAGGAGAAGAGTACGGAGCTGAGCCTCAAGATTGACCACCTCGATAATAGGATCAAGGAATCACTGCACAAGAAGAACAAAGAGCTGGCAAAGATTCTGCTTAGATCGAAGAAACAGGCACAGGAGCTCCTCAACAAGCAACTTGCAGCTCTCACCAAATTGGAGTCCGTTTTGTACAAAGTAGATGAAGCCCAGACAAACATTCAGTTGCTGAACGCTCTAGAGACTGGAAGCTCGCTGTTGAAAACGTTGAACAATGAAATCGGTGGTGTTGAGAGAGTCGAGGACATTATGAATAAGCTTGAGGATGAGACGATGAAGGCCGATGAAATCACTAAAGAGATCAACTCATTTGGAACTGCCGACATTGAAGAAGACGAGATTGACGAAGAGTACGAGACAATGCTCAAAGAGGAAACAGAGAAAAAGAGACCATTACCTGCCAATGTTGAAGATGCAGACATTTCTGATCTCAGTGAGAAACTTGCCGGCTTGGGTGTTACGCCGACCGAAGTCAAGGCGCAGAAAGAAGAAGAAACGCTCAAAGAGGCCCTACCAAACTAACCATGGTCACAACCCTGCGAGCATAACTGGCGGCGCCCCCAGTCTTTATTTAAAGAGGTTGAATAACGTCCAAACGGAACATGGGTCTAAAGATCAAAGTACAAATCCTATTTTCACCTGGTATATGACTATGAGAGGGGCGTTTCCTCTAAAGATCCATATCACACTACCACCATTTGGCGATTTGAAGAGCCAGCGTGAAGGAAGGCTCAGTTGTTGACAGTTGCTCGCTGGCTCATGCTCACTGCTATGTATATTTTGGGGTGCCCACACTTTGTCCGCATTCCAGCCGTTTCAGCTTGCGATAATCCCCACGATTGTGGCGCTGCTTGCAAAGTCTTTGTACTTGACGATGGGGTCAAGAACTTGATCTTCGGAATGCTGACAAAAGAACATGAGACCAATTGCATGGTGAGACCAGTTAATTATACTGGGAACATACACTCCAAATTCTAACAACTGCAATATACTCTGTTGAAATCTAGAAACGGTTGCCAGCCAAGCTCTAAAGAGCCCCACAGAATAAACGATCATTATCATATCATAGTTATTTTTCTCGATTACCTTTGTCATTAACGTTCATCAAAGACTCTCATCAAACCCACAGCTAGGTTGAATCCCATCACCATTTCCCAATTTCCCGGGGTTGTGAACAGGGACGGATCATCCACAATTGTCAACCATCCGAGCTTGACATCATTGGGCTGGTCGTCAATTGGATTTTGCTCGTGAATACCATCAGCTGGTGAATAGTAGACATTATTCTCTAAATGGCTCAGGTTAGTGTTATCCTCACTGTACCGAAATCTATTGGTCTCTGCAATGTTCGTTGAAAGTCTGTTCAACTTTCTAATCATTTTCTTTTTGACTCGCAACTCGTTGGGTCTGAATGCTGAAATGATCTTGGATTTGGGGTCTGTGAAGTAGACGTACCTCTTGTTCTTCAGCTTCGTGTTGGACCTGTACTGCGCGATGGACCCAACGTGCCATTGTCTATGCTGTTTATCATTCACAACGAAACGGATTGGGTCAATTTTGGCCCCAGTGTTGGTGAAATGTTCGTCTGACCATTGGATAGTTTGTTGCTCCCCACGGAGGAACTGTGATGCTGGATCAATGTTGCTCATTCTGACGACATCACCCTTTGGATTGAGGTAGAACAGTTTCTGGCATTCGACAAAGATCTCGTTCGGCGTGGACTTCGAGCTATGATATGAGACTGTCATGAACACTTTGTCTTCCGATTGATCTCTGAATACGAGGCGAAAGTCCCCGACAGTGCGAGTTTCTCTCGTCTTGGGCGAATCAGATGAGAACTGCACTTCAACATGGATCCCCGGAGCATTGCGACAGTAAAGATGCTTGTCGCTTGGATTCGTCGTTAGATACATGTTCTGACTCCCGAGTTCGAGGATATGATACTTCCAGAACCCTTGATTGGTAACTTTTGTCGCTTCTGATTCTGAAAGCCTCTTGGATCTGTACAAGGGGTTGAGCTTCTTCAAGTCCTGGACGTTAATAGACCGCCTGCGGTTTGCCCGTACCGTGGAGCTTTCCGAGCTGAAGGCAGGTGAGTGAGGCGTCACTGGGGATGACATGGAGCTGGCTGAGGAGAGTCGTCTCGTTAATTCGACCTGGTCTGTTGGGGAGAGAGGCTGAAGGTTCGGGTTGTGCTCACGCACAGAAACAATCTCGTTGCTGTAGATGTTGTTGACATAATCACGACTCGTCTCAAATTCGGGAGAATGGTTCGAGTATCTCTGCTGAGGAGGCTTTCGTATATAGCTGGGGGCTCTGGAAACACCGCTCATTGCTCTCTCCACATGGATTGGAGATGGATGGTGTCAAAAAAAAAAAGGGGGAAGCGACAGAATAAATAAAGACCAAATTTAGACCGTGTTTGTGGGCGCCGGTTCGAACTACGCAAGGGTCCTAAGTTTTAAACATTTGGGTGAAATCATAACAAAAACAAAGAGGAAGTTAGTAGGCATGACAACCAAAAAAAATCGATTCCAGACGCATAAAACCAACCTATTTGCCACCACGCGCAGTTTCAATTGCTGGACCCGACCACTTTAACTTGTTTCCAAATGAGTTTCAGAATATCCCAGCTGGACCCGCTACCCAAGTTTGACAATATCCATCTTCTTAGGACCATTGGCCAGGGCTCGTTTGCAGTGTATGTCACTCACCTTCTCTTGATCTTAGTTGACCGGGTACTAACAAGCTAAAACGTCAGCGTGAAGGCAGCGTACCATGAGAAGAGCCCCAAAGAGCTATTTGCCATCAAGTTCATCCACAAGAGGGTTTGTTACAGGAACAAGTTGACCGATGACGACATTGTCAAGGAGATTCAAATCCATAAGGCGTGCTCGAAGCATCCAAACATCATCCAGTACTTGTTCTTCGCTGACACTGACTATTGGATTTGTGTGGGGCTTGAACTGGCCACTGGTGGAGACCTCTTCGACAAGATTGAGCCTGATGTTGGGCTGGATGAGGAGTTGGCCCATCTCTACTTCAAGCAGCTGATCAGTGCCGTCGAATACATCCACCAAATCGGAGTGGCACACAGAGACATCAAGCCGGAGAACATTCTGTTGGATGCCAAGGGTAATCTGAAATTGGCAGATTTTGGACTCGCGAGTGTCTTCAAGAAGAATGGTGTCAAGAGGCTGGCCACAAATGCCTGTGGGTCACCTCCGTATGTTGCACCGGAGATTGTTTCTCCTGAAGGATATGACCCTGAGGCCACCGATGTCTGGTCCTGTGGAATTGTGCTATATGTGATTGCCACTGGTCAGCTGCCTTGGGAGGAGCCCTCGGAACGTGACAGAGACTTTAGAGAGTTTGTCGAGAAAGAGGGAAGAGTGACAAGCGAAGGCTGGGGTCGTCTGCCATTCGGTCTGCTGGCGCTTCTGAGATTCATCTTGAAGACAGATGTCAGAGGAAGGCCCACCATTGCGCAGATCAGGCAACATGTTTGGATCAACAAGTCGAACAGTTTGACGACGGACGATGGCTTAGTCAAGGATACAGTTGCGCTAACTGCGAGACTGCTTGCCAACTTGCACATTGGACTCAGCGACGCTGATGTGGAGGAGGAACTAAGCTCGCAAAAGTACGAGTCTATCCCAGAGAACTTCGTTGCGTCACAGCCTGTTAACGACATTGCTGCCTTCATTGACGACGAGGAGGATAACACGACCTTGCCAGCGACACAGCAGGTCTTCACCGAACATAGTAGGTACTTATTGGACGAGAAAGTTTCATCACAGAGACAAACCATCATCGATCTTGTTTCTAAGGATCCATCCTCGATTCAATTCTCCAAGAACAAGCCAGCACCGATCAACTTGACAGATCTTGGCGTGGCAAAGAGATTGACCAAGTTCTACTCAGTGTTGCCCGTTGAGTCGCTGGTGCCAATTCTGACGGCAGCGTTGAACAGAGTCGGTGTGTTTACCCTCGATTTCGAGGACCACGAGGCGCACGAGGGTACTTTGAAAGAGAGAAGCATTTACATCTCTGTCCACACGACTGATTCGAACAAGATGGCCCTGAGGGGCAACATCAAGATTTCGAGAGTCGCTGACTTGGCTTTGAAGCAGGTCGAATTTGTGAAAACGCGTGGTAATCCGCTCGAATGGCGTCGTTTCTTCAAAAGGATCACCATTCTTTCCAGGGAGGCAGTATATACCGAACAGTAATAGACAGAGCTGAGTTGACCACCGGGCAATGGAGTTTTGTCACACCTATGTATATCACCAGGGCTCCTAATCTTTCCCCACCCGGTCGCAACTCCTCCTCCAAAGAGCCCTGCTAATTAATTACCTAAACGAGCATGGATAACGGTCACGTATGACCAATTGATGCGGGTATAAGGGTGATTTATTAGGTCTTGAGATCTCTCCCCGTGGTCATCTTTTTCTATCCTGAATAGAAGATAGAAAATTTCTGCTGCGTCGTTAACAATAATAAGAAATAATCCGACAGATTTCGCGAAACCGACATATCCGTAATTTCGGGGTAGCAATTTTAATAACTTCAAAATAACAATAAACCACAGAAAACCACTCTGGTGATCATTCAAATGTCGGATTTCAACGAGGTGTTCGTCAGATCTGTTGAGACTGCGGTTGGCCAGGCCATGTCTTTGAACAAGCCGCTTGTCGTGTCGATCACACCCTCAGAACAGGATTCCCAGTGGATTGACGGCTTGTTGACAGGTGGCGTATTGGCGGAGTTGGCACAGAAGGCGGTATGCCTGAGGCTCGTCCAAGGAACGAACGAGTTCAACATGTTTGAGCAGTTTTTTGCCGGTGTCGTTGTTCCAAGCGTGTACTGTGTGCGTCAGTCTAGCATCTGCGATGTTCTCCACGGCGACTTGACAGCAGACCAGTTCCAAAGCAGAGTCCAGTCTGTCCTCAAAGGAGAGACACACCCGGATGCCCAACCGATTCCAGTCATTGCACCACAGCCGTTAACAGCTCAGTCAAACTCTGCTGAATTACAGCCAACGCCCTCGCCAGCACAGCTGGTTTCCCAACAGAGTACGCCACCGCCGCCGTCACCACCAGCAGCAGCAGCAGCAGCAGCACAGCCGGCTGTTCCACAGAGAAGAGCAGATACGAAAAGTTTGAGAGAGCAAGCTGCCGACACTGCAGCCAAGATTTACAAAGAAGAGCAGCTGCGGAAAGCCAAGCGTGCCAGAGAGGAGAAGGTGAGAATCCAGAGACTACTCCAAGCTGACAGGGAAGAGCGCAGACTTGAGAGCCAGATGAAGGCACAGGAAAAAGAGAGACATAGAAGACTGTCTAACGACGAGGAAGTGTTTGATGACGAGCACTGCATTGACGAGATTATTCTCGAGAACAAGAGTCTGAAGGACAATATACACCGCAGACCATCCAGCAGTGGCGGTCTCTGCGCCTTATCCATGAGGTTGCTTGATGGCTCTTCCTTACAGCATCGATTCCCTGTCACCAACACCTTGAATGACGTTAGAGAATGGATCGATCTGAACAGAAGAGATGGCGATGACCCGTATTGCTTCCACAGAACCATTCCGAGAATCACTTATGGCATCACAGACGAGGCCAAAACACTTGAGGCCCTGGAGTTGGTTCCCAGATCTGCCTTGATTTTAAAACCGTTTGCCAAGTTCACAAACTCGCTGAACACTCCTCAAAACCATTCCAACAACTTTCTCTCCAGGGTGTACTCCGGATTGTCGTCCTTTTGGAGCAGTGGGAACAATACCCCTGCACAGACGCATGAGCCCAGTCAAGCGTTCGAACCGTACAGAGATAGCGTTCCTGCTCCAGCCTCGGGCACATCGTCCCAATTTGTGTCGCCCCTCAACTCGCCAAATCTCTCGGCCAACGCTTCCACTGGGCTTGACCTGTCGCATCCTTCTGCTTTGAGCTTGAACTTACACGCCGGCTCCTCGGCTGCTCTGCAAAGACCCAATACACCGACAGGAGCCCCTCCAACAGCCACAGCCGCAGCCCCGGCACTGGCAACAAGTGCCACTCACTCTCCCGCACTCTCCCGGGTCAACTCGAGCCAGGGTCGCATCAGAACCCTCAATTCGCACTCGCAGGACGAAAGAACCACGTATAATGGCAACCATGTGAACTTGGAGGACGACCCTGCGAAATAGGGCTTAGCTAATATGGTTTGTGAATAGGATGCGAGTAACGACACATTGCGATTATTTTTATAGTTTCCTAATCCGGTAGTCAAGCGTGGAACTCCCCCTTCTTGCAACGGAAAAGGAGGGGGCCCAAAACACTAGCACCTCCCGGGTATGCTTCCAAAGCCACACACGGAAAAGCACTAGTAGATATGTCCGCTGAGCCCAGCCAACGTGTCACTTCTGGTGCTTCCTCTGATTCTGTCCAGGTAGCCTCCGCTTCATCACCTAAGCCGAGCGAACCGGTATCGTTGAATGTGCCTGCGGCCACCAACAACGCGGTCGTTAGCCCTTCGAACTCGATCAACAACATACAGAGTACCGATACCGAGGCAAACAGAATTGCTCCAGCGTCGTCTCCTGAGCTTTTGGAAGAGGACAAGATTGTCAAGATCTTGAACTGTGACTCCGGTATCGAGGTGTTGCTGGGAAGATTGAAGAAGTCGATCAACACCTGCGATGAGTATGGCAAGTACATCAAAAAACGTGCAATGCTCGAGCAAGACCACGAGGAACACTTCAAGAAGATAACCAAGCACACGATGGAGACTATCAAGAACCCAGCCACGCTGAAGAGTGACTCCTTCATGCTCAACTTTGACAAGATTCTAAAATTAGACGAGAGACTCGCAACGCATGAATCCTCCTATTCGCAGCAGTTGTTCCAGATGCACGATGAGCTTGTGTCCTTGGGGAACAACATCTCTAGAAACCGGAAATCGATCAAGGAGACTTTTAAGCGAAAGGAGAAGGAAGTGACTGACGCCATTCAGGCTGCGGACAAGGCCAAGTCCAAATATGACGGACTATGTTTGGAGTTGGAAAGGGTGAGAACCACTGATCCATCGAAGAAGACCTTCACATTGAAAGGATCCAAGACCACGAGTGAGCAGGAGGAGATCCTCCAGAGAAAGATTGATGCTGCTGATCAGGAGTACAGACAACGCGTGTCCACTGCGACGGGGCTCAGAAACGTCTTCCTGAACACATTCAGACCAAACACCGCAAGACAGCTGAAGGACCTCATTGTGGAGACAGATACAGCACTCAGTGTGCAACTACAGAGGTACGCCACCAAGACTGAAGACTTGCTCTTGCAAAAGGCCGTCTCAGTGACGCCTATGCCAGGATCAAATATGCAGAGTGCCAAATTGATAGCTTCCTCGGTCAACAATGAGCGTGATTTGTACACGTATTTGCTCAAGAATGTCACTCCAGGCATCGCAAATAAGCAACTTGTCCCTGTGGAGTACAGAGGACACCCATCCATTGCCGCGTCTTTCATCTCCAGTCCCCTCAAGACAAAGAACATTAGCACAATCAACGTTGGCAATAACACGCTGCCTTCAACAAGGAAAATTTCAACTCATAACGAGAGTCCTTTTGCCTCTTCATCGATGATTAACAAGTCTTCTGACCTAATCCAGAAGTCCACCGCCTCTTCCGTTGTCTCCTCACAACCGAATGGTCCAAGGCCCATGTCTGTCATCAACAGCGACAAGGTACCTTTGCCACCTGGAACTTCTTCCGGATTCAAGACGTTTGGAACGCCAATTGGCGATTTGATTGAGTTTGAAGGCGAGATGGTGCCTTCATTGGTAAGACAATGTGTTTACGTTGTCGATAAGCATGGTTTGGAATTGGAAGGAATTTACAGAACAAGTGGAAACCAAGCCACTGTCAATTCTTTGAAAGAGTTGATTGACAAGGATCCAAGTAACATCAAGCTGATCCTGCCAAATCCAAACTCCGTCACTGACAGCGACATCTACGCCGTCGCATCGCTATTGAAGCAATTCTTTTCATGCCTACCGGAAGCTCTCCTGACCAACGAATCGAGCAAACTGTTCCTCGAATATTCCAAGATCCAGGAACCAGATGTACGTTTGAAGAAGATTCATCAGGTGGTGTATGAGTTGCCTGATGGCTCATATTGGACTTTGAGAAGCTTGATCTTCCACCTTGCCAAGGTAGCTTCGAAGCAGGATGTGAACTTGATGAACTCGAGAAACCTGGGTATCATATGGGGTCCGACACTGTTCCCGAAGGATCAGATGAACGCTGCTGATATTAATTACCAGGGCAAGGTTATTGAGGAGCTGATCATTCACTCTAATGATATTTTTGAATCCGAGTGAAGGTTTTACCTCTTTACCCTTTGTCCACATACAGACCCTTGTACTGTATCTTTACGATAAAGAGTATATATAGCTTAGTTCTTCTTTCCCTTTTACTGCATATTGCTGTAGTCTCGTCGTATAATAAGTTTATTCGGGAACGTAGACGTATGTTGTTGGGCTATCCCTTCTGATGTACTCAGAGTCGATCAGAGACTCGACAACCTGCTTGATCATGTCTCGCTCCACTATAAACTTTGATAGGCACTTCTTCACCAACTCATCATGCTCCATAAACATCGATAGCTTCAAGGATCTGACAATGAACGCCCTTAGGACATCATCGCTCACAATCCTTGACTGGTCCATGCCTCCAGGAGTAGGGCTGAAGCGATCCTCCTCGGCAAAGGAGCTGGTCTTTTGCATTTTGGTGAACCTGATACGCAATGGACCATTCCGCACGGGGAACTCATCATTGACATAGTACAAACCCTTTGGGTCCTGTAGGAGGATCTTGTGTTTCCTTTGGCTCAACGAATGGGTGACGCCGCTGCAAGTGAGATCATCAAGTCCCGATTTTGACCGGAGTTCCTTATACGTCAACTTGTCGTTGTCGTTGAAAAGCAATAAGACGATACCTTGGGCAGCACTCAGTTCCAGGATCTGTGACGTTCCACTGGCAAAACTCCATTCTATGGTCATCAGGCTCTGAATTGGGGACATTTGAAGTGGTTTCAATTTGACATCGGTAGATTGCTCCCTCTTCTTCAACACCAGATATTGTTCAAAGTCATCTATCAGAGTGGACATCTCAGGAGGATACTTGATCCTGGCCATCTGTGTTGGCCAGCAACGAGCCTCGAGCATCAGTGGGGTGAACTCAAACAAAGGTGAAATATTTTGTTCCTGGAAGAAGTCCTGGCTCAACTGGCGCGCTCTGAAGTAGTCCTTGACCATTGCTCTCAGTTGGGCCAAATCGTCAGTGTTGATCTCCGACTCCATGAGGTTGAGCAGGTACTCTTCGAGCCCAATGTTCTGAAAACTCGCTGAAATCAACCTCTTGGCTAGATCCCGACCATATGCAGCGATGAATGCGTCCTTCGACTTGATCGACTTGATGATCAACATCAGATCGTGGAGCAAGCTCGTGTCATTATCAGTGGAATGTTCACTTGCTGCTCTGAAGAAGGAGTCGATGAATTTGAGAAGCTTAGTGTTGATGAAGTTGGATTTGACGTTGTCTGCGGACTCTATCGCTTTCTGGAATGCGCCACGGAGTTTGTACTCGAGATCCTGGTCGGCCAAGAGGAACGTCGCAACGATGGTGTTGAGCTGCTTTCTGGTGGTGATAAGCTTGGAAATGAGCTCTTTGTCCTCAACGTTGAAAGAGATGAAGTCAGAGATGTATTGAACGAGGTATTGGGACCATATCTGGCCGAAGATGGCAGACTTCTGCTGGTCCTGTTCGTCGAACTTGACGTATTTGAATAGGAAGGAGGCCTGCTGGAATTTCTTGTGGGTGAGGAGAGGATTGGCGATCAAAGGCAGATCAGTTTCGACATTTGTGAACAAGAGCCCCGAAATGACTATCTTCTTGCAGTCGAATTGGTACTTCTGGTCCATCTGTTGCCATAATGCAACCTCATACAGAATAACCTTGTTGATTCTGCCAAAGACATCTTGCGCATTGTCTGTGGCAACAAGGTCCTCATGCAGCTTTTTGAAGAATGCGCGTGACTTCTCCTGGATATTGGCTATGAGCAGATCCTCGGGCGTTATCAGTTTGAGCCTGTTGTAAGTGTTGATGAGGATGTGCTGTCGTTGAGCGTCACAAGAGACCCGGGCCTCGTCGAAGACTGTGAAAAATGCTTCAAGAATGGCATGGCCAACCTCCAATCGAGTCTCGTGGAATTGAGTCCCGATCCAATCCCATGTGAACTCTTTGATTGTGCTTTTCGATGGGTGGCTGAGCAGGTAGGTTCTGTCCAGATAGATGTAGAATCTTTGTAACGCAGTGGTTCTGCGGTCAACCTTGTCCATCAACTGTGTGAAAACGGCCAATTTATCAAGACAAGATTCTTCAGAGCATACTTCAGTGGCAAAGGCAGTGAACGTGGTCTCAAGGTACTTGCTGAGCGCACCGTAGAGAAACGCTGCCAGTTTGGACTGATGCCTCTCCCGGCAGAGAAACTCGACCCATTTGTACAGCTTCTGATTGGAGACGGTGAGCAAGTCTTTTTGGAGAAGCTTGATTGTCTGCTCGTGGAGCTGCTGCTCCGCACGTTGCAGTTCCGGAGAAAACAGTCTTGGGGTCATTGGTGCTTAGCTGTTCTTTCAGGTTCTGCAGAGTATGCTCTCTCACTTGCCCGCGAAATTATATAGGAACAAAAATAACGCCTCGCTATATAGGGACTTTGAACATGTTTCCCCAGAACAGAAAAGGATGACTGATGACGCTAAGAAACTGGCAATCACTTACAAACGCCACGGGCACTTTGACAGGAACCGTGCAAAGCTGCTGGAACAATTCAAAGAGTCCGAGAACCACGCCAAGTTGCTCCAAACAGTCGAGCACATCGTCGATGCCATTGTGGCGAAGAACCCAGAGATGCTGCTCAAGAACAAAGGCCAATTCGCTGCTCTTGTGGAAGGAGTGATCTTTCGCGGTGACTCTGCAAATTCTCAAGGAGTCTCCAGCGAAGTGGACGTTTACGAGCTGTTTGAAGAGCAGGTCAAGCAGAGCACGATCGGCTCGGAGGAACTGCGCGCCGACATCCGTCGGATCCTCGCCCTGCTGCGCCAACAGGACGGCGAACCGACGGGATGAGCTGGGGCGGCGGCTTGCGGCTTGCAGTGGATCGGTTTCCTAATCAGGAAGTCTACCGCTTCGAGGAGGTAAATCTCGGGCTTTTCCAGACGGTTTTTGTTATCAGGCTGGAAAAAAAGATCGGACATTAAGAGAACACAAATGCTGCAACCACAATTTCCAAGATTGGGCTCCCGCAGTTATCCAGCGACTCAGATCGTTTAGAAGACTATATAAACAGACGAAGACCCTGCTTCTGAAGAGATCTGCCACTCAATTGATCTCTCTTTTCCCTCGTTATATTTGTCGATCAGCCGCCGCCCGATGAAGTTTGCCGCTGCGACACTCTTGCCCTTGGGCGCCTCTGCCTTGGTCATTCCATATTTTGACCTGAGCGTCCAGCAGGTGCTGCAAGACACTCTCGCTACTCTGAACCAGGAGCCGTCTGTCCGAATTCTGTCCCCACAGTTGCCAGTTGACACTGCTGCCGGTGACAACAAGAAGAAGGGGCCAACACCACCCGCCTATGAGACCTTGCCCCTTGTTGGCAGCGAGTCCCTCCAGGCGTTAATTACGCACGAGGCTTTGAACGCCAGCGCCGTCCACTTGTATAAGATTGCCAACGCCTCCTATGGCCAGTTTGACCATCCAACCAGAGTCATTGGTTCGCCTGGCCATTGGAAGACCCTTGGCTGGATTGCTGACACCTTGAAAGAATTGAAGCACTATTACACGTTTGAGACACAAGAGTTTAAGGCACTCGATGGCAAAGTTTTCAATTACTCTTTGACCATTGATGAGATCGAGGTCAAGGCCAAACCATTCCAATTGACCCCTGCTGTGCGTGCCTACGGTGCGTCCCTCTTTGAGGCGGCCAACTTTGGTTGCGATGTCACTGACTACGCTGGCATTGGCCCGTACTCCGTCGCCATTGTCAAGAGAGGTGTCTGTCCTTTCGGCACAAAGTCCTCGGTCGCTGGCATTGCAGGTGCCAAGGCTGTGGTCATTTACGAAGAAGGTGTCGAGGATCTTCTCTCGGGCACCTTGGGCGAACCAACAACCACAACGGTCGGCACCCTTGGTGTCCCATTCTCGGTTGCCACACAGTTGCTGGACGCCATCAAGGCGCCTGTCCCACCGGTTGTCTCCGTGTCCATTGAAGCGTACGTCGGCTACATCAAGACGAAGAATATCATTGCGGAGACCATTCACGGTGACCACGACAATGTCATTGCCTTAGGTGCCCACTCGGACTCTGTTGCCGATGGTCCAGGTATCAATGATGATGGCTCCGGTACCATTTCCCTATTGGAGGTTGCCAAGCAGTTGACCAACTTCCAAGTTAACAACGCTGTCAGATTCGCCTGGTGGGCTGCCGAGGAGGAGGGCTTGCTCGGTTCCAACTTTTACGTTGCGAACTTGACTGCCGCAGAGAATGCCCAGATCAGATTGTTTATGGACTACGACATGATGGCGTCTCCAAACTATGAGTACCAAGTGTACAATGGCTCCAACGAGGTTAACCCTCAAGGCTCTGAGGAGATAAAGAACTTGTACATTGACTACTACGAGTCCAAAGGCCTGGAATGGACACTGATCCCATTCGATGGCAGATCCGACTATGTCGGTTTCATTGAGAATGGTATTCCAGGTGGTGGTGTCGCTGCTGGTGCCGAAGGTTTGAACTCCCAAAATGGCCGGGTCTTGGATGAGTGCTACCACCAATTGTGCGATGACTTGGGAAACATTGCCTGGGACGCATTCTTGATTAATACCCAGTTGATTGCGCACTCCGTTGCCACTTTTGGCGCCTCTTTGAAGGGATTCCCAGCACGCACACCAAGCGTTGCTGCCACGAGCACCGATTTTGCCTACAGAGGCAACTTTTTGGTCTACTAGACTTTTTTATTTACTAGACACATGCTTATGAGTACAAGATATCACTGTGGCGGCTGTAGATTAAGGCTTGAGTAGACTACTGACGGGCTTCTGGTGGTGGGGTGTTTTTTTTGTTTTTTCCCCCTTCGCATGAGATCAGTCTATTGATGGCTGTGTGGCCGAGGGGACCACTTTGAGAGATACTGAAGTGTAAAAATACAACTGATAAGTTCGGGGACAATAGGCAGTATAAGGTGTTAGGAAAGTGTAGGAACCAACATGAACTTTTTAAAGCATGCCAACAAACTGCGATAACCTTGGCAACGTACCACCCCC
>JAJMKO010000047.1:34552-72465 GCA_030569275.1 [Candida] sanyiensis | reverse complement strand
ACGCTTCAGCAAGACCATACCAGGTCATAGAAGACGAGCGTGTCTTCAAGAGGCTAAAGCTGGAGGTGGATGAGCGTCTCCAGGGCTTAGTGGAAGAATCATCATCCAGACTAGCTGAAGAGATCAAGAGGGATGTGGAAAACCTTGAAAAGAGACTGGTCAACATGGAGAAGAACCTTGAAAAGAGACTGGTCAACATTGAGAAGAACCTTGAAAAAAGACTGGTCAACATGGAGAAGAAGCACGACAAAAAGTTTGCTGAGTACGACAAAAAGTTTGCTGAGTACGACAAAAAGTTTGCTGAGTACGACAAAAGATTTGCTGATGTGGAGCGCAAAATCGACGAGGTTCGCCATGATCTTGGCAGCGTGCTTGCGGGGATCGAACAGCTCGGGCAACAGATAAGAGCAAACAGGGACGTGAGATAAAGCGATTGTGTGTCCTGCTATGTTTATAATGACTTGATGGTGCTGTCGGGGTGGTTGCTGCTATGTTTATAATGACTTGATGATGCTAATGATGATTCGGATATTCTTAATATTAATATTGCTAGACTCATTGTAATATGACACTCCCTCGAAAATCAAAATTGCGGGTTGTTGTTTCAGTCATCGATTACAGATACTGTCAAATTAGGAATTCGGCGATCAGGTGATATAAATTTGTTTATATCTAAACGTGAATATACTCTAGTTCTCACCGCTGGAGAATGAAATGACGGCGTACTTTCCGCTTGACAACCAGCCCAGTTTACTCTCGTTGGTCTTTGCCCAATTGTCGCTCACCTCTTCGTACACGCCTGCAGGCAAACCAACAATGACATCGGCCTTGACAGTTCTCAGCGCAAGGATCTTGAGACCACCGTTGGCCAAAGGACCGACAGATTCAGCAAAATTTGTCGTCGAAGGCCATCTTCTGTCTCCAGTCAGCTTTCTATAGTTCATGTCACCTTTGAAGATCACCAAGGAGGAATCCGAAAGGAACTTGTGCAGCTCGGCACCACCAAACTGGGTCTCCTGCGGGGTGATGTGGTGGAAGTCGTGGGCCAAGGTCCAGAACGGCGAAGTTTGCAGGACCAGAGTGCCTCTGTTGTTCAAGAACTCGAGCTTGTTGACGAGGAAGTCGATTTCGGCCCTGTGCTGATCAAAGATCGAGGCGTCTTTCAACATGGCAATCAGGCTGTAGAAATCCTTGATGTTGACGTCAGAGACCATCCATGGGATGTCCTTGGTATGGAAGACGACCTGGTCAGCGAGTTTCAAGTCGAGCAGGAAGAGGGCAAAGATCAAGTCAGTGTAGAGCTCGAAACCGGAGTTGTCCAAGACGAAATCGACTCTCTTGAACCCTTGTGTGACAGATGTCAGTTGTTTCCAAGCGGCACCGAGGTCGTTGGTCAGGATCTTGTCCTCGGAGTCCTTGCGGGCTCTCGAACCTTGGATCGATTTGATGTCCTCGAGCGTGGCTGTGGCCAGCAGGGATAGATCAGTGGCGTTACCCCACAGCGAAATCTCGGCAAACTCTCTGAAGAGCACCTCGAGCGATTCTTGGTCAAGTTGCGGGTTTGTCTTCAGGTCTTCGACGAGCTGGTGATAACGGACTGCGAGCTCAGTGACTCCGTGGACCGAATCGTTGAACGAAGCATTCTTCAAATTGGCAAAGATGTCGTAGTTGAACCACTCGGAGCGCGTGACGAAGAACTCGTTGATCACACGGTACAGGTAGTTCTCAAGGACGAGCCAGGGACCCGTCAGCCACGTGTACTGCTTGCCTTGCAACTCGGCATTGTAAGAGCGATGCGCCAATTCCGAGGATTCGGTGTTGAAGCCAGTGACTGGACCGTCGTTGTGCACGTCATCTTTCAACTGTTGGAGTTCCTCGACGATGGCAAGACCTTGTTCCCTGGCTGTTGGTGCGTTGGCTGCGAGGCTGTTGGTCGTCTCCGTCACGTCGTCGATGGCGTCCTGGATAATTTTGATCCAGCGGACTCTGGCAGTGGAGAAAGCGAAGGAGTCCGGGTCGTTGTTGAAGTAGACAGGCGGGAGGGAGGCCATTGAAAAGTGTGTGCTTTTTTGGTTAGTTTTTTTTTGTTATATGTTTGTTGGAGTTTGTTCTTATATAAAAGGCCGGGTTTTTTTTATACGGATTTAAACGGCCGACGGAGTGATGGCTCCCATTGATTTACCGAGCAGTCGGAATTATGTAATAGCGCCATGATACTCTTTTTATAATTAGTCTTCAGTATAGTTAGCACATTTGGTCAATTAAAAAAAAAAGAATTCAAACTTTTAACCATCTTCCAAACAATGGCAAAGTCACTGAAAGAAGCGCTCAATGAATGTCTTCAGGCCTCTGAGAATCTTCAATCGCTGGGAATAAGACACGATTCGCCCGCATTCCAGGCCAGACTCTCGTCAGCGATCCAACAATGGCTTTTGCTGCAAAAGGCCGCCACAACAGCGTTCAGCAGCAACGAGACTTTGGAGGACCTCAACACCTCCGAGCTCAAGTTTCTGGCCATTGATTACCACATCTCACAACTTTACTCCCAGCTGACAGCGCCGGCCAAACAGCACAATTTGAAAAAAAGCATCTTGCTGTTGCTGTCGTTCCTGACAAGGGTCCGGGATTACGAGTTGTTGGCAAAGAGTGACGCTGACAAACTCGACAAACTGAAGGAGAACCCATTCGAGATTGCCAATTTGCACGCATCGGCGATGCTGAGAAGAGACGAGAAGATTGCCAATTATAAGCTCGAAAGGCAACTGACAGAGAAGCTCAAGTTGTTGGAAACACTCGAGACTGACGAACAAGAATATGCCAACGCCGATGAGGACTTGATCAGGGAACTTTACTTGGAACAGTTGAAGCTGTTTACAATCAAGGCCTTTGACAGTATCAGAGTCATTACCCAGGAACTCGAGATCTTGCAACATATGCCGGAAACACCAAAGATTTCAGAGGTCCAGGACGACAGGGAAGAGAAGACAAAAAACCCAACCGATTTCACAGAAAAGTTGGAGTCCGTGACAAAAGAGTTCTTGTCCAAAGAGGGCAAGATCCTGAGACCTTTCACCATTGTTAAGAGAGACGACCTCAAGAGAAAGGTGTTTGGCACGGGTCAGTACTTGCCAACAATGACTGTCGAAGATTACTTGGAACAAGAACTGGCCAACGGTGGTATGGTATCCTCAGCACAGGAGCCAGAAGAAAGTTCTGATGAGGATGACTACGAGAAGAATGACAGGGACACGTACAAGGCAAGGCAATGGGATGAGTTTACAGAGGCCAACAGGAAAGGCGCAGGTAATACCATAAACAGAGGCTAGTATAAAGTCCAGTCTAATTGCATTTAAACAGTTTGTAGACGCTTGATCTCCTTGTTGAGCTCACGCTGCTGCGCCTTCAAGTCATCAATGCTCAACATATCATCCTCCTGCGCATTCAAGTGATAAATGATCCACTTGTCCTCCTCTTTGAAGTTCCTCAACGAGTTCAGCACAAGAACGTACAAGTCAGAAATGACGGCCTTTTGTGTAGCACTCGCCTCGTCCTGGAATCTGTAAATGAACTCATACAGCGCCTCGATGGCACTTCTGTAGTTCTTGTTCTTGAAACGGAAGAAGTACAACACCTTGTAGTAGAACAAGGTCTTGTCAAAGCCATTTTCCGAGCCAACGGCACGCTCGTACAACAGAGCATCAACTAGCTTCTCATCTTTCAAGAAATCAAAATCAAGCAGCTTGTCAATGGACTTGGTCTTGAGCAACTTGGAAATCAGTCTCATTAGGCACTCACGTTTCAAATCGGCAGAGGTGATGTTGTTCAGGGCAAACTTGGCATTGGCCAAGTCTTGCAACTCCAACGAGATAGTGAACAGACAATGGAACTTCTGCTCTCTGTACTCGTCATCAAATTGGTCATTGACAATGTTCTTCTTGGAGATTGACAACTGGATGAGCTTCGACGCTTGTACAAAATAGAGATTGTTGAGGAACAGAATCGCCAAGTTAAGGTAGTACTTGGACAGCTTGGTGTTGCAAAAGACAATGAAGTCGTCAATTGGTGCCAATAGAGCCTTCTGCTCTGAGGTCAACTTCAAACTGGAGATACGAGCTTCATTGAGGATGAAGTATTTCAAGGCACGCTCAGGCTTCCCCGTCTTGAAGAAAATGACCGACCTTAGCAGTTGCGCAAGTGCAGAGGAGTCGTCAAGGAATGACGTGAGCTTGTGATAAGCGAGGTCAGGATACCCCTGGGCCACAAGGAAGATGACCGTTTGCAACAGGTACTCCTCTGAGTTGACAAACTTGACCAATTGGCTCTGTAGAACCGATGCAAGGGCATCGTCGTTGAAATGAAGACCTTTGGATAGATGGGTGTTGATCATATGTGTTGAGAGATTCAAGTTGGAGATCTCGTCAATGTCAACCTTGAGGTCATCGGTCAAGTTGATCTCGACAGTTGTTCTGAAGACGAGGTAACTCTTGAAAAGGGACAAGATCTTGACCAAATACGAGTTGACGAGCTCCTTGTTCTCAAACTCAAGGACCAAGAGCAGAATGAAGATGTCGAACAAGACGGTGAAGTTGGATCCCACGAGTTGCTTGACTGATTCAGACACAAAAGAGGAGCCCAGACCGGTCAATTTGGAGGAGATGGCAGTGGAGAAAGAATCATCGAGAGCTCCTGTCTCAATCTCTTGAAGTAAATCACCAATCGTATCCAAGAATCCATCCAATTCACTCAGCTGTTCGACAAAGCTGTTCAGGTTGTTGGCATGAACTTTGTTATTAAGTGTAGACTCGTAAATGTCAGAGGAAATTTTCTTGATTGGCTTGTTGTTGGAGTTGTGTTTGACATACAAAATGATGGCATTGAGGACGTCCTCACGGACTTCCCTGTCCAATGAATTCTTGAAGTTGTTGATAACTTTGAGGAACCTTTGCTTGTGGTTCACACCGCTAGATCTGTTGCAGAATGTGGACTCCGCTGGAGTCAGCGATCTTATGGTGCTGATACCCGATCTGTTGATAATGATAATGAAGCCATCTTCAATGTGCAGTTTCAGTGGTTCGTTGGATTGCTTCTGGAATTCTTGACACAATGTGTCAAATCTGGTCCATTGCGTCTCGATGGTGGCCTCATAATTTTTATCCAGGGTGATTCCGGTCCCGACAAGGGTATTGACTTTGTCTAGGATGGACAAATCGGTGACTGGTTGCTCGATCTGTTGGAGGAAATGAGCTTGGAAGATGGATAGTGCAGTGATCAGAATGTCATCTGAGTAACTCTGGAAGATCTTGCGGTTGTAATATTGCGAGAGATCCTCGTTGTGCAGTTTTGGCAGGATGTAGGTGTCTTTGTTCTGGATGGTGGTGTTCCACGTTGAAGAGCCTTCGTCGATGGTGAGAGATTGGATGATTGATGAAGAGCCACTCTTCCACAGCACCCAAAGTTGAAGTGTGGACCTTGATATCAGCTTGAAGTCGCCAACGGACCAGATCGAAGTTGACTCTGGCAGGTCGGCATTGAACTCAAAGTTGGTTCCCAGGTCAATGATGTCCAGTGGAGATGATTGGAGTTTGAAGATCTTGAAGACACCTTTCCCGAATGGCAGGAAAATTGATAGGAAAGTGCCGTCAGTGGCCGTTTCAAGAACACTCAAAAGCCTTGTTGGTTGAGAGTCAAGAAGATCCTTGTTAGAAGCTGAGTCTATGACTAACTCGTTCAAACTCTTCTCTAGCAACAAGGTCTGTTCAGACTTGGACCAGACACGAAGCTTCTTGTTGATGGTGATGGTGATGAGGAGATCCCTGTAGTGAATACAGTCAACGACAGTCTTCTCAGAAAGACCTGAAGGAACAGCGATCTTGGATTTGTTGCCCCATGGCTTGAACAACCTGCCCAGACTTTCAAAGTACGAGTTGTCGCTGAATAACACTGGCTCAAAGGCAAAGTCGCTCAGGTCTTTCTGAAGGCCAATGAGACCACCATCTTTTAATAGAACAAGGGTATAGTCTGCGCTGTATGAGTATAGAAGATGTGGCTTTCTAATGTCGAAACCGTATGCGTTGGAGATATAACACCACTGCTGGTAATCTTGCGTTGAGATTGTCAACGAATCGTCAAAGAACTCAGTCACAGCAAAACTGATGGTGAAAAGAGCACCAGACTCAGAAATGGCATCAATGATGATATAATGGACATTGTCCTTATTGGCAAATGAGTTGATGACGAAGGCATTAGGTAGGATTTTGTCAGGCAAGCTGATCTTGATGTTATGTAGTTGGACATTGAGATTGTTGTTCAAGGCAATCGGTTGTAGCAAAATGGATCTGGAATCGTTGATCAATCGGTATGTGAGTCTCTGTGGCAGTGAACCGTGCTCCAGCAGCACAACTCCAGTGCAATCATTCGTCAATGACAAGCTGAAGCTCGATTCTGCATTATCTGAGGATTGCACATCATCATGAACCCACAAATGACGAGCAACGTCGAGTTCGACAACGGGAAGACTCTGCTGACGGCTGTCCGTGCGGATGGTACGTGACACAAGTGACATGGACAATGAATCCGCTAGCTCAAACCTTTGACAACGGACACTGGTGCCTTTTCGATCTCCGTTTGTTTATATTTTTCCAGACCTAGCGGAATTTGACACCCAGACACCACTCTGAATCTGTGCCCTAACTCGCGATTATTCCCAAATTGGACCTTTGGGGAGATATTCGCGATAGACAGGGTAACGCTTCTCTCCCCGTCGAGTTCGTAGTTAAAAAATTTTCAAACTTTTGAAAAAGATTCCCTTCACCACCAACAACACAGTTCAATTTTGCAGTGCAGAGCCAGAGAAAATGTAAGTGACCGACACAATCTGAACATCCCTTGTGCCCTGTCTGCGTGTCTGACTACTCTGATGAACCAAATAAAAATTTCAAACTAGAGTATATGACAATTGTGTGATTTTAAATTTATTATGCACTGAGAGAAAATAGCAGACAAACAGGCAGACTTTGGGAGGTTTGGTTGATCGATGGATCCAATTGAGCTAACACCATTGACAGATTGTGTCGAGTATAGGAGTACTCCTCTTAAATTTCCTCTGAGGTCTAGCGCTTCAAAATTAGTGAATGTCGTCAAGACTACTACTTCTTTCTTTTCAATCTTTGTGATTTTGGGGGTCTTTATGATGATTTTAACAAAAACAACAAGCTGGAATTACCTTCTGATTCATACTGAACGATAGTTTTTGCAATTCCTGACCGAGACCCTGATTTCACATTGATATTTTGAAGTGTTGTTTGATGATAGGAGTCACGAAACTAACATTTCCTAAAAGAGGAGTCATTTAGTTTGTTCCAATAAAGAGTATTCATTGAGATGACGATGCATAGCACTGGGCACCGACTATAGTATGAGTGGACACGCTTTTCAAGAGGACTTAGAAAACCCTCGCGACTGATCTTTGGATTACTCTTTGGAAGGAATGCAAATGAAGGATCATTTGATACTTTTGACCATCCTGAGCCACGTACGTATTTTTGTTTTGTTTGAGATCCACTGTTGTTCCCTATGCTTCAAGTTCAAGTGATGAGACTCTATAGATGACGAGTCAGATTTCGGGATGCCCGCTGATGATACAACTTTTTAAATACCATTCATGCTTCACTGATTTTGAACTTGTTCATGGAAGCAACTTGTTGGGCAAACCAAATGCCAAAGTTTATCGCTAACATCTATACAGGGTGATTAAAGAAGGAAAGGATTCATTCTACTTGTTTTATTTGGTGACATAAGATGATACTGAAATAAAAAAAGACAAGCATATGTCCGATCTTTTGATAAGAAGACAAACTATTTCCAGTCTGATGTCATTGAATTTTCTTTTAAAACGAGTTTCACTTGTTGGCTCTTGTGTTTTTTTTTTGTTTTTGGTATGTGTGCAACTTTTTGTGTGAAGTCGCCAAATTTGCGTCGTTTATGATGATTTTCCACTTTTCACGACGGTCAACTGCGTGGTCTCTATGTTAAGGGACTCACTTTGATGATAATCCGCCCCTGACAGGGCGTGGTGCTGACAATGACACTTTTTTGGAGCGATCTTTATACTTTTTGGAGTTGTGACGAGTTACTAACCCGTATATAGAAGTGAGTATCAACGATGCTGCAAAATTACGATGGACAGTGTAAGTGGGTGTGGGGGGACCTTTTGGTGATGAAAGCGTAACCAACTAGTAACCAGGATCTCAGATGATTGTTTTACTAAAACGATTTGCATGTCAGTCTGAATGAAAGGAGACCCACATTATTTGCACTTGTTTGCGTATTTGAAAGGAGGTTTTTACTAACAGTCAGAGAAGTGCCAATATAAACGACCGATTTTAATGATGCGTAAACAGATTACAATCTCTCTATGAATGGGATCTATTAAAACTGTAATAAAATGCTCGACTAAAAAGTCACTGGACTCTCTCCTTGGCCAAGACACCAACAAACAACTCATCAGGCTTGTTGTTCACGGCACCAACGAGCTCAGTCTCCTTGGCCTTGTGGGCCTTAATGTCTTCAAAGTACTTGTCAAACAGGTACGAGGAGTCCAATGGACCGCCCTTGGCCTCTGGGTGGAATTGGGTGGAGAAGATTGGCTTGGAGACATGGATCATACCTTCGTTGGACTGGTCGTTCAAGTTGACAAAGTAAGGCTTGAAGTCAGATGGCAGGGTGGCGGCATCGACAGCGTAACCGTGGTTTTGCGAGGTGATGTGGCATTTGCCCGTGGTTAGGTCCAACGCAGGAATGTTGTGAGCCCTGTTACCGTACTTCAACTTGACCGTCTTGGCACCTGAGGCAAGGGCAAGGAGCTGGTGACCGAGGCAGATGCCAAAGATTGGGAGGTCGAATTGCTCCATCGTCTTTTGCAAGTTGTAAACGGTGGCAGCACAATGGGTTGGGTCGCCCGGACCGTTGGAAATGAAGATACCGTCAAACTTGTTGGCGATCTTGTAGATTGGGTAGTCGTAAGGGAAGACAGTGACGGAGGCACCTCTCGAGACGAGGGATCTCAAAATGTTCTCCTTGACACCGCAGTCAATGACGGCAACGTGGTACGGACCCGACGAGGCAACGTGGAACGGGGCCTTGGTCGACACCTTGTGGACCAAGTTGATGGAACCGGGGTCGGAGAAGGCCTCGTCCTGGTCAGCGTCGTACTCCTCACCGACCGAGATTCTGGCCAAGGAGGAGCCCTGTTCTCTCAAATAGGTGACAATGGATCTGGTGTCGACGCCGCTGATGGCGGCAACGCCTTCCTTTTGGCACCACTCGGCGAGGGACTGGATCGCGGTCCAGTGAGAGTACTTCAGCGCGACATCGGCAACGACGATACCGGTGCATTGGACGTGCGGCGACTCAAAGTACTTCAGCAGGTTGAACTCGTCGCGCGCCTCGCCCGAAGGGACACCGTAGTTGCCAATCAATGGCTGGGTAAAGACAAGGATCTGGCCCTTGTAGGAAGGGTCGGTCATCGACTCCGGGTAGCCCACAAGCGAGGTTGTGAAGACAGCCTCACCGGAGACGTTCTTGTTGGCGCCAAATGAGTAGCCGTTGAAAACTGGACCGTTTCTGATGGTCAGCGTGGCACGGTCAAGCTTCGAGGTGGTGGTGGCGGAGGCGCTGGTCGCCAAAGAACGGACAGTTGATCTTTGGAAAAGGGCCTTCGCAGCGGAGTAGTTTCTGGCAATGAGTGAGTTCATGGTAAATGTGAGGGGGAGTCTTTCTTTTAGTATTGGCTGGTTTTCCAAATGTGATCAGCAATGTAGTCCTGGCAGGTGAAGATCGAGGCAAAAGTCATAAAACAATTGCGAGGAAAAAAAAAAAAAGAGGCGTTCGGTTTGTGCTTCTGAGGGCCAGGGAAGTAGCTTTCAAAAGAGTTGGCAGAGCAGCCTGTTTTTTTTTTTGGTTTTTGGTTTGTTGGAAGTAGTTTGGGTTGGCGAAGATTTTTCTGGATGATTTTTTTTTCCTGATAACGAAATTTGGCTGACTCATTTTTTTTTTTTTTTGTGTGAGGGGGGGGGGGGGGTGATGCAACAGGAGGCATGAGGCTGATAACGAAATGCATAGAGAGAAAGAGGAATACTATTGCATGTTGGTATTGACTATTAACTGATATCTTCTGACTTTAGCAGCTCCTTTTTTTTGCCTGCGAAAGAACTGGTTCTCTCGAAGTTCTGGTGGTCTATGAAAGCCTCGATCTCGGATTACAAAGTCTGTATACTGAGACAAGGAATAAAACCAAGGCTAGCAACTGACACATTAAGGGGTCTATTCATTGGAGTGTATTTACCGCGGTGGATCTATTGCTTGCTTGCGGATTGTCAATTGTGGATCAAATCAGACACATTTAAACTGATAGTAGTGTTACCCGGACTTGACTAATGGGGGTAATAAAAGAGCATAGGGTCCTCAAGAAACAAAGCACTGAAGTGAGAAATCATCGACTTTTTGGCCTCTGAATACCGATCCTTCCTCACACCCCAGCCCTCAATGCTCAATTGATGCCTGGATTATTCTCTGTTTTCCTCCTGGTCGATCGGTCGGGCCCCTCTTAAAAAAGAAAAAAATTTCAAAAGCTCGATGAGCTAGCCACATTTCCAACTCATCACAACATAAAAACCGCACCAATCATGCCAGCCAAACCGTTGCTGGACCTCCAGTTTCACGAGCCGATCTTCTGCATGGCGGCGCATCCACAGGAGCCTCTCTTGGCCGTGGGGCTCGCCAACGGTGCCGTGTACATGCTCAAGTACGATCTCGAACACCTCCGTGCCATCACCGACCGCTCCTGGAAGGTTAGAGTGACCAAGGATGGCTATGAAGGCGATGCAGTCACTGTGCTGTGGAAGACAAAGCGCCACAAAGGCTCTGTGCGTTCCCTGTGCTTCGATGCCACTGGTGAGACTGTTTTTTCCATTGGTGGAGGCGACAAGGTGATCAAGAAGAGCGATTCGTTGAGTGGCCGAGTGTTGAGGAAAGCCCAGTTGGAGAACGGCACGCCGTTCACAAAAGTGCTGAAATCACAGACCCACGCCTACGTTGTTCTTGGCGACGAAGGCGGCGACCTGACCGTGTTGAACTCGGACTCGCTGGAGCAGACCAACAAGGTGAAGTCTGCCCACGACGACTCGATCAACGCCATCATCCAACAGACGCCGAACAAGTTCCCTTATAGATTCCTCGCTGTCGGATCAACGACGCTGTCGTTGTTTGACCTGAGAAAGGAGAAAGTGCTCAACTTGAGTGACAACCAAGAGGATGAGATCCTCTCTCTGTGCCTCGCTGACCCTTCCGACCCGGACAGTACCGTTGTCTGTGGCATGTCCGAAGGGATCCTGACGACATGGTCTAACAAGAACGGTCTTCAGGACCAGCTGAACCGTATCAAAGTGGCCAAGGACGAATCGATTGACTGCGTCATATCTGCCTTTGGCGACGATGAGGCTGTTTGGTGTGGCTGTTCCGATGGTATGATTTACAAGGTTGACATCAAGAAGGGCAGGGTGCTGGAAACGCGAGTCCATTCCAAGCAGGATGAAGTGGCGTATCTCGACATTGACCACGGATTCAGAGTCATTAGTGGGGGCATGGACAATGTCAGATTGTGGGACGAGGAGGACCGAAAAGTGTCAGAACAGCAACAAGATGACAGCGATGAATGGGAAGATGCTAGTGATGAGGATTCTGAGGAGGAATTCCGAGGTTTCAATGACGATGACAGCGATATGGAGGCTTTAGATGAGGCCATTGCCGAAAAAGAGGCAACCGAGAAGAAGGCATCCGAGAGTAAGAAGAGACCATTGGAAGAAGAGGAAGAAGTACAAGAACCTGAAGAGGAGATCAAAATGAGCAAGAAGGAGAGACTCAGGGCTGAGAAGAGAGCGAGAAACCTGGCCAAGCATGAGCACGGTATCAAGAGATTCGACGACTTGTAAAAAGGGCATTTGTTGAACAAAGAATTGTAAAACAGGATCTGGGCTGAGGATAGGACTCAATCCCGTAGCATTCAGTCGATACAGCCATAATTTCCTGCTAAAGTTCCCATTGGCTGTTGTTGCCTGGGGGGGTAATTTTGATTTTTTTTTTCCCACACACACACAAGTCATGTTCCCTTCAAACAGACACACGCAAACGAAGAACCAAACCAGCATTATTATTAGTAACGAGCCGAGGGAAGCCCCACATGAGCGAGCATCTGCCCATATTTCCACGAGGACAGGGCTCAGTTCCACCGACGCAGGGTCCCGCGGAGTTTGTCGATTTGACCAGCGACGGTGGCAACATCAGCCAACAACAATACCAGGATCAGCATCACCACAATCAGCAATTCCCACAGTACCAGCCCCCACAATCGCATTTCAAAGGCGCAGCAGGCGTGATAAAACGAGGCATCAGCAGAAGAAGCCCTGTGCAGCGGCAGCCCGTTGCCTCACCTTTCTTCAATCAGCAAAACACATCATCTGCCATCAATGGCACACATTCCATCGGCGCCTACAGCGCAGTCGGCAGGCCGTCTCAGTTGACGACGGCAATGCAAAGGTACAGATATGAGAGTCATGACAACCACGCCCGTAATCTGCAGCCTCATTACCAAAGGCTCGACCACAACCCTAACAGTTACTCGGATCGTTACCGTCAGCAGGCGCACTACGCTGCTGCTGAACCCCCTCAACAGCCCCATCACCAGGTGCCACCCATTGAGTCCAGTCAGACATCCACCATGTACACACCGCTGCACAGTCGGCACGAATCGCAGCATCACAGTTATCCTCGACCTGACCCGCAACACGCCGGTTCCCATTATCAAGGACTCATTCATTCTAGACACCCGCCAAGGACGATCCATCATCAACACACCACCAATGGCACTCCGCCCCGCACACTTGACCCGCGGGCCAGGAAACCAGAGAAAGTGATGCAGCTGGCCGCCTACGCTGCCCAACACGCCGATTACAACGACCATTGGATCCTGGCGGTGGAAACACGGTCCCAAATGGACTCTTTCTTCCACAGGATTGAAAACGACCTCAACGTTCTCAAGGCTGTCGGGGTGCAATTGGCGGACCCTGGCTGCTCTGCCAAGTACAAGTACGCCGTTGTGGCCCAGTTGTTTGATGCGCCGCCGCCGCCGCCGCCGCCGCCTGAGAGCGATGGGCTCTTGAGGATCCACGATTCCGCCTATGCCATTGCTGAGCCGACAAGGATCTATGCCTTGGGGTCGGCACATTTGCTGAGAAAGTTCCGACGGGAGGATTTCGACAGGATCAACCAGTACTTTGCCAAGTATGGTCCATTCAAGGCCTCATGGGGTATGAACAAGAGAGCTTCGATTGCGAGCCCCAATGCAATGTTCAATGGGACCAGGAGGAGTACACGCCAAGAGATTATCATTTCAGCCGCCACTGACGATTCATTCGCCATGGAGGCTGTCACTATGCATGAGAGGATTGTTGTCAAGAATGGTCGGTTCTACCTTGAGGACAGCATTGAGACGTTTTTGGGAAGCAAAGATGACGACGACGACGAAGAAGAAGAAGAAGAAGAAGATGAAGATGATGTCCACTTTTTGACCGCAGGTGAGCACAGCGATGACCCTGTTTTGATCTCTGACACTGAGGAGCTTGGGGATAAATCCGAGACTGAGACACTGGGCCAACCAACATTCTTCAGCCATGATGAAGACGTGACTGATGTTGACGAAGAGTGCGCCGATGTGGCTATGGGACGGCGTGGTAGCCTGATAGTGAAGGACTCTGAAGTGGAGAGCGATACCGACATTGAAATGACTGAGCCAAAGAAGAAGAAGAAGAAGAGGAGCGTTTTACAGAGAACCCCCTCACCACGAGCGACGGCGGCGCGAGAGGTGATGGTTCGCAAACGTGGTACCTCGTCGCCGACACCGCCACCTTTGAGGAAAAGACCCCAGATACAGGTATCGAAGGAGAGTGCACCTGATGCAGGGCAACGCACGATTTATGAGTTCAGGACCAGGTCGAAACGAACTGCTTCACAGTCCGCTGCTGAGTCCAACACAGCGTCCCCGGCACCTGAGGTGCACAATGTGGAATCCGAATCGAGCGATGACGAAGCTGGGCCTGACTTGGAGGAGATGATTCCACGACCGAGCATTATGCGGCCATCGGAGTCGGTGCCTGGCCGAACAGTCGCTAGGGAAGACGACGAGTTCCATCTGAGCGATTGCAAACAAACGGTTTTCCGCGGGCCTGAGGATATTGTGTTGCAAAGGGATATCGAGGGCAATTATATCATTATCCCCGGCGTGGGAGAGTTCTTGATCCCTGGGAAGCCGGTGATGGAGAGTCCCATTGTCAGAGATGTCAACGGCTTGTTGAGAGAGTTGGGGCAGCGGCCCAAGCATGTTTACACGAGCCTGTCGCAGAAATTTGTCATTTTCGAATTGGAGAGCAAACGGGCCGTTTGGCAAGCGTTGGGGGCGTTGCATAACAAGTATTATGGCGATGATACGATCCCCTTGCTGTTAAAAGTTGGCCTGCTGGCGCAGGATGCCAGCGACAGGCTGATTGAATGCTGTGAGAGGCACATGGCACTCAGCAGACAGCCAGAGGTCATCAGTCTATAACGAGCTATGAAAAACAAATTTTTTTGCATTATATAACAAACTTGTTTGTTTGTTTGTTTGTTTTGAACTATGTAGAACCGGCTCTATAGTCAAATGCTTGGTTTGGGGGCTTTTAGTGCAGGGCAATTGCCCTGTTGGCCTGCTTTCTCCCTAGGACAATGTTGGCTCCGCAAAAGAGGAAGAAGCCGATGTAGACGAGGACGGCTCTCCAGACCGTTGTTGCCACGGCCTGGCCGTCCTTCGGGTCGTTGATGGATCCCACCATCGACTCGTGGTTGATGCTGAAGAGGTGTGCAATGACGGACAGGATGAGAACGGCAAAAGCCGAGAGGATGGTGCAGAAGTACGCCTTTCCGGACTGTTTCAGGGGCGTTAGCAGCTTACTCAAGATGGATAGTAGGGAATCTCTAGTCTTTACTCACTGAAACGAGAGGCTGCATTGCGGTTTGGTGAGAAGTGGAGGTTTTTTAATGTTGTATTCAAATCTATATATTTTGGCTGTATTCGAGGCAATTTCGCGAAGAGGCCAAAAAAAAAAAAAAAAAAAAAAAAGTGGCATGCCTGGTCAAACTTGCAGCAGCGTCTATGCCACTGCCAAAAAACTACGGATCGTGAAAGGCCCAAACAAAACCAATGAAGCCAAAAAAAAAAACAAAAAAACAGAATGTTTTATTGTAGACAGAGAGAGAGGAAGCTCAAGGGACACGTGACACGCGTCTCCGCTTCGGCACTGCGTCAGTGTCGCTCGCGTCCTTTTCATCGGCGTCGCCTTGTTCCGGCATCGCATCGCCATTCTGCGCCGGGGCGTCGATGTCGTCAATGTCGAGCGTCGGCGTCGGCGTCGGCGTCGGTGTCGGCGTCGAAGTTGACGCTGCAGCGGACGCGGACGTTGAGGCCGACGTGGACGTTGATGTCATTGGCGAGTTTTCCCGCAGTTCTTTGCGGATCAGCCGCTTGCGCTGGTCGAGCGCCTTGAACAGAGTGCGCCACGCTTTGAGCGTCGCCACGACCTCGTGCGCGTCGTCGCGCCACTGCCTCTCCGACTGCTCCGACGTGCTGGTGAACTCGAGGAGCCGCCCCAAAGTGGTTGAGGTGCTGGGCTGCTGCGGCACCGAAGGGTAGATTTGGGTGAAGGAGCAATGCTTGTGCTGGGACACCAGTGCGACGGTGGCCTGGGCGTTGGGGAGTCTCGAGTGCACTGCAGCCGCCGGCTCCGGCGCCGGCGCCGGCCCTTGTTTGGGCAAGGGCCCGAGCCTCGTGTATTTGAAACTGACGCTGAGAGACTGTGGCATTTTTGGCTGGAATGGCGGGTATGGTCCCTTTTGTTCTTTTTGAGGTGTGAATGCAAGAACAATCGAAAGATTTGCCAAAACGGAAAATATCTGACTTTGACAGATTTTTTTTTTTTTTTTTTTTTTTTTTTTTGCTTTTTAGAAGTCGATTTGATTCGGTGTTTAACGAATTGGGAAACAAGCAGCAGCCAGTTCAGAGTCTTTGGTGGGAGCTCGGAGTCTTTTTTTTCCCCCAGTTTCGGGAGGGGGGGGGGCTGAACTGAGCTTCTCAGTCTCAACTCTTACCCCTGGTACATTAACCCTGTCAACAGCCAATTCGCAGAGTAGCTTAGCCATTGCGTTGTGACGAGGGTTCTCAGTTACCCTACCTCTCTACCCAAAAAAAGTTTTATCTTTTTTGCCTAAACCGAAACCAAACTCTTCGCTCAAAACACTTCCCCCCAAGCAACCAATCACATCGCCCAAAAACCATGTCCGGCCGTCAAGGAGGTAAGCTCAAGCCGCTGAAGCAGAAGAAGAAATCGCAGGACGACTACGATGACGAGGACCTCGCGTTCAAGGCCAAGCAGAAGGCTGACGAGGCTGCCAGAAAGGCCGCCGCCGCCAACGTCAAAGGCGGCAAGCCGCTAGTCGGCGGTGGAATCAAGAAGAGTGGCAAGAAGTAGACAATCGAGAACGAGAACTGAATACTAAGTGTGCATTGTAGCTGTATCCCATTCAATTCAGCTGATGGAGAGAGGGGGGGGGGGGAACCACTTTCCCCTTTTGGCCAAGATTTCCGATGCCCAATGGGATCGCGTTCCATCCAGCCCAACCCCCGGTTATATAAAAAGGGGAGGCACCTCACCAATAAACAACTGAACCCAGCCACACAACTAAACCACACAAAACCCCCTCCCCACACACACCACACCCCACCACATCTCGCAATGTCTTTCACCACGGAAGCCACTATCGCCACTTTCGGCGGCCAGCTGCTCAAACTGTCGCACCAGTCCCATGCCACCAACACCAAGATGGACGTCAACGTCTACCTGCCTCCTTCTTACACACCGGAGGCGCAATTGCCCGTGCTGTTGTACTTGTCAGGACTGACCTGCACCCCGAACAATGCCAGTGAGAAGGCCTTTTGGCAACCGTACGCCAACAAATTCGGCTTCGCCGTCGTCTTCCCGGACACGTCGCCCCGCGGCGCCGGTGCGCCGGGCGAGGACGACTCGTGGGACTTTGGCACGGGCGCCGGCTTCTACGTCGACGCGACAACAGAGCCATTCAGCAAGCATTACAACATGTACAGCTATGTCCACGGCGAACTGCAAGCGGCGCTCGCGCAGCAATTTTCGGGACTCAACTTCGGCAAGGTGGCCATCACGGGCCACTCGATGGGTGGCTACGGCGCCCTCAGCGGATTCCTGAAGAACCCGGGCAAGTATTGCTCTGTCAGCGCCTTTGCCCCCATTTGCAACCCTGTCGAGTGCCAATGGGGCCAAAAGAACTTTGAAGGGTACCTCGGCGCTCAAAATCTCGACGCTTGGAAGCAGTACGACCCGACGGAACTGGTCAAGGCTTACTCAGGCGACAAGGCAGAGGTGCTGATCCACGTCGGCAAGGCGGACCCCTTCTACTTCAGGGACCATCAGCTGCTCCCTGAGAACTTTGCAATTGCAGCCAAGGACAAGCTCGACGTGACTGTCCATTACGAAGAGGGCTATGACCATTCGTACTACTTTATCAGCTCCTTTGTCGAACAGCACGCCAAGTTCCACGCCAAGCACCTGGGCCTCGACGCCAAGTTGTAATCCAAACAAAACAAAACAAAACACAAACAATTGGCTTTGCTGTAGATTTTTCATAGCTTGACCCTGGCAACCGGGTCCCGCCAGGCAACGCCGCACCATTGCGCAACCAGCACGCTCATCTCCCGCGCAGCCTCAACCTCCTCGACAGCGCAGCCATTGTTCAACGCGCCTTTCAAGTGGCCCTTCAACTGAGGGTTGACATCCTGAGGAACCAGGCACGCAATGATCACCAGACTCGACTCCTGCGGGCTCAGCACCCCTGAGAACGACAGCAAGGGTGCATAGACGTGATTAATGGTGTACTCCCACAAGTCCGGGTACGCCGTGTTCATCTGATTCGTCACACGCGGCGCAATCTTCCTGTAGACATTGTCCCAGTACTGACGGCCGCGCTGCCTGTCCTGCTCTGCGTGCGCCAGCGAATAATCACGCACCGGTTCAGTCGATCGCAACGGCAGCGGCGTCGAGTTCTTGAGCAACATCAACGTGTTGATCGCCTTCGGGATCCCTCCCAGCGCCATCGACTTCAGTATCGCCTCACGAATCTTCAAAGACACCGCGAACTGCGTGCGCTGGTTGGACTCGGCGTCGCGGTTGTTGGCGTTTTCAATGGCAGCCAGCGCCTCATCGTCAAAGTGACCCTTTTGCGCCAGCCCAATCAATTGATCGTTGCGTGCCAACGCGTCGTGGGCCAGTTGCAAATGGTCCACATGACCGCTATCGCTGTATTGGCTCAATTTCAACGCAAAATGGTACAGCTTGGGGATCTCCTGCGGTTGGTTGCAAACGGACAGTGTCGACGCAGCAACGAAGAACCAGTATTTCGACAGGTGTGGGAACTTGGACAATTGGACCAGCCGTTGCGGTGTTAGCACCATTTCGCACTCGCACTCGGGTTGGGTATTCGAAGAGTCAAACCAGGCAAACAGCGATTTGAGCCACTTGAGCATGTAATATAAACCAGGTTTCGGTAAGAATTGTTTTTTTTTTTTTTTTTTTTTAGCCCTCATTTACTTACCGAGTACCCCCTTTTCAATTGAAAACCATGTGGCTGAGGTATGGACGAAAGGCAGTTCATCACTCTCTACAATGCCACGCTAAATGCAGTCATTTTCTATAGCTAGCCCATCACATCCATGCGCTCAAAGCTCTTGGATGCCGTCGTGGCTGTCTCTTCCGTCGATTCATAACTCGTCGGGGTCTTCAACTTGGACGGTGGTGGCGGTGTCAAACCTTTCAGCCTCTCGCCGCCAGGTGCCGCCAATCTCTCTTGGGGAGCTGGGGTCTGTACTTTCGTCTCTCGTGCTTCATCCTTCTCAATGGGGTTCGGAATGACGGGTTCGTTTCTTCTGCCCGCGAGTTCACTGCCGTCAAGTCCTTCCTCCGCATTGACATTGCCATTCATCTCCTCATCGCCACGGCCATAGAATTGCCACCACCATTTGAGGTCCTTGAAGTTGGGGATAATGTAAGTCTCATCGTCCGCATCCTTTGGCCCAGCGTACTCCTTGTTGGTGAACTCGTCTCTCCTGCTCAAGAAATAATCCCACACAGAACGCGTCTTGTTGACAAGGGCCAATCTCTCACACTCCGTGTCCGCGAGGAAAGTGCCGTATTGGCACGAGTACAGATGGTACACCAGCCGTCTCAGAAACCTTTCGTTGAACTCAAATCTCGAAGGAAATTGTCTTTGGATTTGGTAAACGGCATCGAGAAACTGATGGAAAATGGGCGAGGTCAGGTCCATCGTGCGCAATTTCCTCAGTTGCGACGTCACAGATCTCAACGCCCGTTTGGCACCTTCAGACTCCTCGCCTTCCTCGCATTGGAAGTTGGCCAGATTGGAAGTATGCCCCGATCTCTCGTTGAACCGATAGCCAAAGGCAAGCCACTCCTTCTCAACCAACGTGATGAACCCTTGGAGCGTGCGGAAATGCGGATCAATGCACAGTTGGACGAGTGACGTGATTTGCGACGTGCGGTCCCAGCCGTCGGAGCAATGCACCAGTAGGTTCGACTTGTTGAACACCATGTACTTGGTCAGCTTCTCCACCGAGGTCAAAATGATCGAGATGAACCTGAGCCATTTGCTATTGTTCAACGCAGCAACGTCCAACGCACCGTTGAAGTCTGACACCACCGAGGCCACTTTCGCCAGCGATTCACGCATCACGTGGATGTTGTCGATGCCTAGGAACATCTTGGCCGCATTGGGATAATTGTCCATGATTTCGGACCCAGCACCCAACGCCGTCTGTGCCATGGCATTCGTCTGCGGGCGTGCATCGACAATCAGGTTCGACGTCGTATCCACCTCTGCGGCGCGGAACGTCTCCAGGATCAACTTCTCATCCTGGATCGACCGCGACTGCTTGAGCCCAGTCAACGGCTGCGCACAACGTGATATACTCGTGCCATGGCTCTTGTAGAAGTACGATAGCACAGGGATACGCTGCTTGGATCTGAACTTGGACGCGTGGGTCACGACGGTATCCGATATCGTTGCCGGGATGACCAATGTCGACGGGTACGTGGGACATAGTTGATAGTTGTCGTTGAGCGTGGTGACACGCCAATTGGTCATGGGGCCCTCGTGCGTCGAATTGAACCTGAGCCCTTGGCGCTGCCACTCTTTTAAAGGCTGGTACAAAGTCCACGAGTTGTAAGTGGCCTCAATCTGGTTTGGCTGGTAGTTGAAGGCGTAAAGTGCGCTGATGGTGCGCAGGACGGTCAGGTTCTGAATGCTGTCAAACACGTCCTGGCATTGCTGCGGGCCCGCAAAGGTGAACGCGAGGAACTGGAAGTCCTTGCAATGGAGCTTTAACGTGTTGGTCTCCGTCAGGTGAATCACCTGTTGTAGAATCGGGTAGCATATCCAAATCTCTCTGTTGCTAAACGTGTAGATCAGGTGGTGAGTCGTCAGATGCAAGACGCCTTTGAACTCGGCACCGCGTTTCACAAGAATCACATCAGTGGCCCTTGTGATCTTTAGATACTCCATATCGGCTTCTTTTGGCAATCAAACAGTGAAAACAGTTGTTGTGTTCCTCCCTCTGTAAAGTTCAAACACTTCCCTTCCTTTCCCCCCCTCCCAAAATGAATTCCGAACCCTCGAGATTGGGGGGGGGGGGGGTTTATTTGTTTACTTTTGAGAAGCTCTTCCTGCCTTTGTCAAAAACCTTTTGATGGAAGAATAGAGAGAGATTATGGCTGTCGAAGAGGACAACGTCGAGGGATTTCTCACTCGTGTCAGGGAACTTGAGATCAAAACCCGCGATGAGGATCTGAGACGGGCAGAGTCCCTGAGACAGAGCATCGACAGAAACATCGTCATTCCAAGGCCAGTCGCCAGGGAAGATGCCAGCTCAGCTCATAGTCCCGACTTGGACGACTTGGCGTATCAAAGCGCATACAACTACGAGCAATCCACGAAACGGGAGAACCATCAGCCCGCAATCATCCCCAAAAGAGAGTTAGATTCGACTTACAAACAGCACAAGGAAACCGATATTCCAGACGTCATCAAATTCGAAGACTTCATCACGAGGAAGCCATACACTCCGCAGAGGTCGCGCTACGACAAGTTCCAAATAACTGAGGATGAAAAGCATGAAATTGACCAGACCTTGACCGCACTGATGGGGGCATCCCTCTGTCAGAAGGAGCCCGAACTGCCAGTGCAGCAACTGACGAAATCACAAAAGGGCGGACGCATGGACTGGAGTTCACAAGCTGCATTAAAGCCAAAGCTGGAGGCGCCTTCGACACCCCGGACTCCTCGCGTGGCACAGCTGGGCTATGATGACCATTTGAAGAAGTCACCACGCAAATTTGGACTTCACAACGAGGTGGAGAAACGTGGCAACTTGGTCAAATCGCCGGGGAAACTGGATATCAGAGGCTGTGTCGCTCCTTCCCGTAATGAGACCCAACACAAGCCTCCGGTCAAGCCCAAGACTTTTATGAACTCATTGATTGACAACTCCACCTCTCACAACCAACACATTGCGACAGACTCCAACTTCAAGGTGAGAGCCAAGAGCACATGGTACGATTCTGCGCAAAAGAAGACCATTTTCACACCGGGTGCCATCAATACCGAGGCCAAGATCAGGATCCCTCATTACAACAAAACCACCTTGGACGAGGCCCAGTCCAAGGCTCAGTTGAAAGACACTGAGCGTGTTTCCACGCTGAAGGAACTTCAGTCACAAAGACTCATCCCTGCAACGCTGAAACCAGCGCCAGTACCCAAAGACGACCCTGAATTCACACCTCTGCAATTGAAGAAAACCAGACCATCTGTTCCTTCCAAACCACATGCCTTCAACAACGGATTCCAACCACCAAAGCTCAACTCCGCCAGAGAAAAAGAAGGTGCAGTGCCCCACGAGCCAGAGGCATTGCTGAAATCTCGTGCATTGAAACCAGCCGTCCCTGCACGCAAACCGTCGTACAAGATCCCAGAGGCACTTGAAGCAAAGGCAAATCTGCAAAAATCCAGGGCCATCGAGAAACCAGGCGAGGAACAACCCGAAGGGTTGAAGAAATTGGGCTCCTTGAAACCACCGGCCCCTGTGAGGAAAGTCTCTGTCCACGAATTGGAGGCATTGAAGAAACGTGGGAGTTTAAAACCTGCCGCCCTACCGAGAAAGATCTCTGTCCATGAACCGGAGGCCCTCGAGAAATTGAAGGCATTGAAGGGGAAGAAACAACCACCACCAGTCATCAAACCAAAGTCCGCGAGGGTTGTCAGCGCATCGACACAGGCTTTGAGATCATCACTGGGATCTTTGAAGAAAGTGGAGAAACAAGCAGCGCCACAGGCAACGGGGAAAGAGCCGGTTTCGACGCCATCACACAAGGACGCTCTGAAGAACAACTTGAACAACTTGTTCTTGCGCAGGGTGCAGACCGAGGCGACACCTTCATCGTCGAGTCCCGTCCCGGCTACTGCATTCAAGAAAGCTGCCACGTTTGATGGCATGAGCCAAGAGCCGGCCAAGTTGGAGCATTTAACAGCAACGAGGGCCCGAGGTCCGAAAAGACGAGCTCCAAAGGGCATCAAATAGGGTCGTGGATACTCTACCGCATCGCTTTTTTCTCTAAATTTGTTTATTCATAAGCATATGTCTAGTCTATATACAACTCGTATCGAACAATAAATAAAACAAAACATAACATAGACAATGCACTGTGGAATATTCAATGTTATATCCCTCTTCTTTCACACCGCACCCTCTAATTAATTCACATTCCTTCGTAATGAAACCAAACCTTTCTTTTACCATCTCATCATGGAGGTGTCAGCTCTGATTCTGGCGTAGTCCAACAAAGACTCGATTTGACCGGTACCAGAGATGGCAATGTCCTGGTCCCATAGCTTGGCACTGGCCCACTTCTTGATGGCAGCAGCGTCAACCTTCTCGATCTGGGCAAAGATCTCGTCGGAAGAGGCTCTTCTGCCCTGGCCGATAATCTTGGCAGCAATGTCGTTGGCGACAGCCAATGGCGAGGACAGCTCTTGTAGCAGTCTGTTCTTCAACAGCTGCTTACCACGGGCAACCTCGGTGTCGGTGATGGAGATGGACAATCTGTTGTACTCCTTGAGGGCAAAGTGGACAAAGTCGTCAATCTGGTGCACGTTGGACATCTCAGCCTGGAAGCCAAAGAGACCGGCATCCTTGTAAGAGGCGGAGAAGTGGTTGTAAGTGTCGGCAATGTGGAACTCAGTGGTCATGTTGGCAAGCTTGACACCAATGTTTCTCGAGGATGGCTCGGCGTAGTTGTAGGAGCCAAAGATCGAGGCAGCAACCTGGGCAACGTAGTAGTTCTCGGAGCTGAGGGACTCACCCTCGTGGGCAATGGAGATCCAGGCCTTTGGCAAGGTGTCGTCTCTCAATCTGATCTCGGAGCCGAGGAATTGTGGCTTGGCGATGGCTGGGGCCTCACCGGTTGGCACCTTGAGCGACTTCTCAACGAGCTCGACAATCTCCTCGTGGGCAACGTCACCGGTGGCGACAACGACAGCGTTGGAAGAGACGTAGTTCTTGCTGTGGAAGGACTCCAGGTCGGCAGCGATCAGCTCGGAAACGGTCTCAACGGTACCCCTGGTTGGCAGGGCCAGCGAGGAGTTCTGGAACGCGGTGGCATGGACGTGCTCCAAGACTCTGCCAGCGTGGTTGGTGGTCTCAAAGGCCTCAACCTGGGCAGCGACGATGGCTCTTTGCTTCAAGACAGCGGCCTCGGAGAGTTGCAAAGAGGCAACATTGCTGTTGAGCAATTGGAGCGCCTGTGGCAGGGACTTCTTCAAGCCCTGGGTGTAGTAACCGGCATAGTCTCTCTGGGTGGTGGCACCGACAGCCAAACCGGCCTTGGCAGCCTCGCTCTTGATTGACGAGGTAACGGTGGAGTTTAGCAAGTTGGAGACACCGTTGTTCCAGGCGTTCTCAGCGGTGGAGCCGGCGCCGTAGTACAGGCCAAGGGTTGCTGACTTGGCCAGTGGGTTGGCCTCGGTGGCGACGGTGATGCCGTTGGCGAGGGAAGTGTACTGGGTCTTACCAGCAGCGGTGGCGAAGGAACGCTTCACGGTGGATTGAGTGGCGGCTCTGAGCATTGTCTTGTGATCAGCTTTGGCTTTTTTTAAGCTTGTGAGTTTTGTTTTGAAGATTTGGTGTGTTTTTTTTTTCCCTCCCTTTCCAAACCTTTTTTTTTCGATACTCTTGAGCTTCCAGCCAATTAAAAGCAGACAATTGGAAAAAAGGACGAAATTTGCCGATCCGTTTTGGCAGAGCCTTCTTTTTTTTTTTTTTTTTTTCTCTCTCGCGAAAACTACGGAGAAAAAAAAAAGTCATCGGTAGGGGCCACATCATGGTAAGCTTCTTTTTTTTTTTCCACTTTTCGAACAAGCAGACACAACTGTTTCACCCCTTCTAGAACAAACCCCAGGCATGTTCAGATCACCATTACAGCAGATGACAAGTAAGCGATTCCTCTCGCTCAAACCAAGAGTCCCCTCTCTCCTGAAGCCAAACTTCAGCAAGTACAAGCTCACTCCGCAGCCACCGGGCCTCGTCGCCGGTGACGCCAACGAGGCGACCCCACAGCCGGAGACTGACCACTTCCACGGGTCCTACCATTGGTCCTACGAGCGTGTGCTCGCCATTTCGCTTGTGCCACTGACAATGACCCCGTTCATGACCCCGTCGATCGATCTTCCCTTGGTTGATGCGCTCATGTGCGCGACGATACTGCTGCACGGGCACATGGGCTTCCAATCGTGCATCATTGACTACATTCCAAAGAGGGTTTACGGCATCTGGCACACGTACGCGATGAGACTGCTCACACTCGGCTCCATTGTTGCCGGTTACGGCGTCTACGTCATGGAGACTGAGGACGAAGGCCTCGCCAACAATGTCAAGAAGTGTTGGGAGTACCGCGAGCCCCCAATCAATTACGACCCAAGACAGTACTACTTGTGAGTGGTGCAAACTTCTAATGCATGTTTCCACGTTTTTTTTTTTTTTACAACTTCAGTCGTCTTGCATCCTGTCCTCCTCCCGCGTAGTATCGATCTCCTCTTCAGTCTCCTCAATTGGATCAGTAGCAACAACGTCGTGGTCCTCGTCCCCATCTCCGTCGCCAGCAGTGGCATCGCCCCCTGCACCTTTGAACTTCTTCTCGGGCGACTCGTCAACAATGGCCTTGATACCATCGCTCTTTCTCTTCCTTATCAACTCGGCCTCATCCTCAGCTGCAAGCTCTTCCTCCTCAGTGGTCACTTGTCCCTCCTCCTCCTGCTCGTCGTGCTCATCATCATCCTCCTCATCCTCCCCATCATGGGCACCTTCAAACGTTTCGGGTTCATAATCGCCATCCTCCTCTTCAACATAATGATCCACAGGCTCCGCAAGGTACATCTCACTCGTCACCTCTGCCTTCTGCTCCTCTGTCAGCCACTCAATCTTTGAGAGCATTACCACTTCGTCGCCGACAGTGACGCCTTGCACGGCGCCGCCGTTCGTCGCAGCGCTATCGAGCGCTGGATCTTCCGGTGCATGGGTAATCACACTTAAACCCTCTTTGAAATCATCGACACTGGCCTCGACGCATAAAATGCTCCCCAACGCCCTCACAAACTTCTCTGCCGTGGAGTACCACCTCGTTGGCTCACCCAACACCTCGACAAGCCTGACAACGGTGAATGGCGGCGAAGTTTGGAAGCCTGTCGTCAGCTGCGCGACAAGAGTGTCCACTATATGGCCCATTGTGGTTATGTGCTTTGGATTCAACGGATCTGGCGCCATTTCTTTGTCCATGGGCGTGTTGTAAGTCATCGTTATTGTGGTGCGTATCAGTGTGCCGATCTCAGGCAACAACTGGGGCCATGTCTCTGGTGGCGCAACATAATGATCATTATCAAGCGATTGTCGCAACTTGCCAATAGTCTCTTCCGTTGCCATTGTTCCAAGTGCTGTTGTTCCCAAAGCTATGGTATGTTATTTATTTCAGATCCTTAGATTAAAAACGCGTTAAGTGCCCCTCACTCGCATTCGCACCCGCCCCCGGATTTGACAAAGCACCCTCGTAACTCGCCGATCTCCTGGTTCGCGAATTCCTGTCGTTGGTGATTTTTTCTGAAACCGATGAAAGAGCTTTAGTTGAAAGCTGCTGCAAGCACACCGTCCATTTAATTACTACACATACCAAAACGATGGGTGGCTTCCGTTTCCCTACGAAAGTGGCACTGCCCCAGGTCAACATGAATGCCCGTGTGCTTCGCGACCACTTCAAGCGCCAGATGGCTGCCTCCCATGAGACCACCACGCAGGCGCTCAAGTACATTGCCAGAAACGCCGCGCTGCCTCCAAGAGCCCGTCTGGAGGCCCAACTGCAACTGACCACCATGCCGAACTACACCAGAATGACCGCTTTGAAGGACAGATGTGTGTTTTCGGGCCACGCCAGGGGTGTCATTAAGGACTTTAGAATCAACAGATACCAGTTTAGAATGAAGGCCTTGAATGGAGATTTGCCAGGTGTCGTGAAGGGTTCTTGGTAAGTGGACTTCGGTGTGTCTGCAGTCATACCCAGTTGAACCTGTTAGAACCTGTTTGATTGACGCCAGAGAGAAGGAAAAAAACGGGGAGACTTGGTGCGAGCAGGCTTTTGTCCATGGAGGGACACTGTACATAGGATACGACATGACTTGGTGTTAGAATGGCAACTGATGTAAGAGGTAATAACCAAGGGAATGGCCAATAGATCACGCAACAATTTATTGATTGTAAGAAAACTCCGGATGATCAAGTATCAGGAAAAGATTTCGATTTATGGCCATGCAAAAGAAAAAAAAAAACAAGAATTAGCTTTCAAGTCTTTGGTTTGAGCAAGCCTCTGAGTTTGCTTCCCAACTGAGCATAACTTCCTTGTTCTTTCGTTTTCCTCAGAATTATCAATACCTGGCGTTGCCATGGTTAGATCAACACAAAATCAAAACACAGAAAAAAACAAAGCATCAAAACATAACCAAAACACAGCCAAAAAGGTGCAAAGATGGCATCGACAATGGCCATGTCGCGGTCTAGGCCGCAGTCGTTGCAACCTGTACGGCACTCGCGCTCCACCGCAGCAAAGCAGAGATGGCTCGAGATCGCCGACTTCTTCGCCAGTTCGCCCGTGCCAGCGGAGCCAGATACCACGCTATTGGCGGCCGCTGTGGAGGAGTGCAAGGAATGGAAGCGCTACGTGGAGCAAGAGATCGGGGAGCAGATCATCACAGAGACACAGGACATCACTCAAATAGGACACAGTGACGAGGATCTAAAGGCTGGAGGAGACGAGCGAGCATCAAATGCAACGACACTGGTCCACGACTTCTTGGAAGGGGAGAATAAACTGTGGGTGTTGTCTGGCTTGACAGTCAAGGAGACCAATTCCACCAAAGACCAGAAGTTCCAGATCGCACTGCCCGAAAGCAGGCATGGACTTGCACTGCTAAATACAAGACACGATTTCAAACTGCCCTGGTCCATCTATGCCCCCACGGTGACAGACGAACGACCTGTGGTCAACTGGCCCAATACCATCAAGAGAAACGAGTACAAGGTGTGCCGTGAATTCAAAATCCCCGATAGTGTCAAATGCGAGTGCCCCACTGGCGATTGTGGACAACATTGCACGAATCGTCAACGGCAACGCGAGTGCGCGCCTTACAATTGTGCCTCAGGCGACATTGATTGTGGGAACAGGCAGTTCACCAACTTGTTTGAAGCATTGAAACAACATTCACTATACGCCAATGCGCTCGAAGTTGTCGAGACTGAGAAGAAAGGCAAGGGTTTGGTGGCCTGTTGTTCCTACCAGCCAGGAAGGCTGATTGTCGAGTACACCGGTGAGGTCATAGATCTGTTTGAGGCCGAGCACCGTCTGGACACGATATACAAATCAACCACCACGTTCTACTTCCTCAGCCTCGATGACCTGTTGATTGATGCCGGCCAGCGTGGCTCAGTTGCGCGGTTTGCAAATCACTCGTGCGATCCCAACGCGGTGATTGAGAAGTGGGTTGTCAATGGCGAGCCAAGAATCGGCCTGTTCGCTAAGAAACTGATCAACGTTGGTGAAGAAGTTACCTATGATTACAACTTTGAGAGCTTCGATCAGCAGGAGAACCAAACTTGCCATTGCGGTGCTTGGAATTGTCGTGGTGCCATTGTGAAGAAACCTGAAAACGATAAGCCGAAGCTTACCGCGAAATCTGAACCCGAGACTTCGCCTAAGGAACCTGCTGCGCTGACAGCGGGTGAGGACAGTGAATCCTCCTTTGAAGGGAGCAAAGAAGAGGATCAAGATGATGATGAGGAAGAATACCAATTTTCCGATGATGGAAATGACAAAGAAGAAGAAGAGGAGGAGGAAGAAGAAGAAGAAAGTGGCACGGAGAGCGCATATGAAGATGTCTCTTCTGACATTTCGGGGTTTGATGAATATGCTCGTGCCTCTCAACAGGACCAAGAAGACGTCATGGACACTGAGTCCCAAATTCACGAGGGAAGACTATACAGATCGCGCTCTTCTTCTGCTACGAGCATAAACAAAGTGGTACGAAAGGTCCAGGTTGTCCGGAAGACAAGATCATCGGCAGCTGACTTTGAGAAAGACCCTGTCCAACGGCCTGATCCTATGAAAAAGGGGTGTGTCATCGGCAGGCTGAGACATGATCAAGCCCCTTGGATTTGTGATGAGCAAGCAAGACCAAGTTCCTCTAGATTGACAGCAACCAAGGTTGAGGAAGCTATTCTGAAGAGGGAACCCGTATCTGCTCCTTCTATTCCAGCTGTTGCCAGCAGACAAACTTCCCCAGAGCCTGCATCTACAAAGAAGAGAAAGAGAAGCAATATTATCGAGTCTGAAAGCGAGGATGAAGATATCAGCAAGATTGCCACTGACCGGAATGTTCAAGCGAATGGACGCCGCGAAGTTGCAACAATCCACGACAACTCATCGTCACCGGTCATGCGTCCAAGATTTGCAACTGCTGCCATCAAGAAAAAATCACGAGTAGACTATGAAGAGACCAAGTCCAACAGCTTTAGAGGCCACGGCCGTATGCCTCGTTCCCGTCGCCCCAAGGAAGAAACGTCTCCAAATTCCCAGCCCAAGATCAAGATCTTTGACGAGGATCTTTCTGGAATCAAGAAGTCCAAACGTGGAGTTGCCCGTGATCCAAGTGCCCAACAGTTGGTGCATCTTTCCAAGGACAGGTATGAGACGGACGAGTACCAAAACCGGTTCCAGCAGTATGATGATGGCAATTACAACTATTACAATTACCCATATCAACAACAACAACAACAACAACAACTGGCACTTCCACCAGCGCCATCTCTTCCTCTAGACAATGATGGATACTACGATGACGACAATGGGTACGGCCAAGGCGGGTACAATAATGGCTATTACCAATACCCTTACGGGGGCTATTATCCTATTTACGGCGACTACGGCGCACCTCCACCTCATCATCAGGGATACGCACCTTATCCACCAGCACCCCCACCAAAGCAGCGACCTCCCCCACCACCTTTCCCGCGTCACGACCGCCGTGCCTCTAATAATGCTAGCGGCAAGGGGGAGGACCGGGAAGAGATGCCAGTACCTGGCGATGACCAGGATGGCAAAAGGCATCCACAAAATTGGAGCGATGGGGCATGGAACAATGGATACCAACACCAGCCAGGTTACAATTACCCACCTCCGCCCCCACCGCACCAATCGTACTACCCTGGATACCCTCCGTATTACAACTATGGAGGTTACTACAACCAGTATCCTCGGAGAGAGCTGGAGTTCCATGATGACGACGGCGACGAGCCACAGCCCGAGGGTAGGGAGCCTCCAAGTGATCCTAGAAGGAGAGCATAACGTGTGTGTTTTCAAGTTTAATACTACGAGTCTCCGCGATATGCATATCTGTGTGGTCTAAACGGTTGCAGCGTGTGGCATTGGGGGGAGGGGGCTACACTGAAGAAAAAAAAATCTCTCTCTCTCTCTCTCTCTCTCCCATAAAGCTGTTCTTTTGCTATGTACACGCACGAGTCTTCTTCCGACTCATCTCAACTTGATGTAGGATCTATGCAACATGGCCTGCTTGTGCATGAAGGCTCTCTTCTCGTAGCCCGAGGACTTGCCCCCGTGGGCAGCGACAATTTCCTCGCCCAACCGCACGCTAAACTCCTTGCTCTTTCGCTTGTCGCTGCCTTCGACAATCCACTGCCATGCGCGTCTGTTTCTCTGTCTCTCGCTCAATGGTTGCGGCACAACGAGGTTCTTCGCCACTTTGGTCTTGTACGTCTTCAGCTGCATCAGCGGGCCCATCTTGTCAAGCGTCTCCTTCAGCACCGCGATCGGGTCCTTGCGCAGCTGCAGTCTGACAATGTACAGCGCGCGCGCCATCGTCTTCTCCGCGGTGGCCTTCTTGCCGTGCTTCATGATCATGTTGGTGCAGTGCTGCACCACCGCGTCGTGCTTCTGCGGGACTGGGGTGCCAACCAGCGAGTCAAGCTTGGCCTGCTGCTCCGCCGTCGGCTCAAACCCAGTCTTGGACAGTCTCTCCAGGGCAACCTCCTCCATCTGCGGCACGCCCTCGCTTTGGAAACGGGCACGCAGCTCGCGGACAGACTCCAGCCACGCCGCGGCCTCGGCGCCGCCAATGTCGCTGGCGAGATGCTGCTCGTGCGGCGTGTTGACAGTGCTTTGCAATCTGGTGAAAGAAGAAGATGGCACAGGTGTGCGTGCCACGGGCGTCGCCGCCAAACGCACTGGCGTCAGAAGAGCCCTCGATAGCGTCGTTCTGAACATTTTCTTTTTGGTTTTTGTTCAGACACGAATGGTGTTTGTTGTTGGTTTCTAAAAAGTGGAAAATTTTGACTTGAAGTGGGAGGGAGGAAAAAAACAAAAAAAACCACCCAAACACCATATGGAGGCCTCAATTTTCGTTTTTCAACAAAAACAAGCCAAAGCCATCAACAAACAGGTCCCTTCAGTGTTTTTCCATTCCAACTCAGCCTCCAGTCAAGGCAACCTCCTCTTACAGTCTCCTCTTGCAGCCTCCTCTTCCTCCTAAACCACATCCACACACACACACACACACACACCAATGTTCTTCCTCAAAGACCTGTCGCTGACGCTGACGCTCCATCCGTCCTTCTTTGGCCCGCAGATGAACCAGTTCTTGAGGACAAAGCTGCTGAACGAGGTCGAAGGTTCGTGCACGGGCAAATTCGGCTACATTATGTGCGTGCTCGACTGCATGGCGATCGACATTGGCAAGGGCAAGATCATTCCGAGCGACGGCTCCGCCGAGTTCGAGGTCAAGTACCGCGCCGTTGTGTGGAAGCCTTTCAAGGGCGAGGTCGTGGACGGGGTCGTGAACAGTGTCAGCAAGCTCGGCTTCTTTGTCGACGTGGGGCCGCTCTCTGTGTTTGTGTCGACCCACTTGATCCCGTCCGATATGGTTTTCAACCCGACTGCCAACCCACCGGCGTACCAATCGGACGACCAAGTCATTGAGAAGGGAAGCAGGGTCAGATTGAAAATAGTGGGCACCAGGGCAGACGTCAATTCCATCTACGCCATTGGAAGTATAAAAGAGGACTACCTCGGTGCGTTGTGATTGATGTATGTAAAAGGAGCATTAATGAAATAAAAATAAAAAAATTCACCTAGAGTTAATATTGTCATACTTTGCATATAGTGGAAGCCTATACATGAAATCATAGACGTGCTGGTGTTCTGCAAATGCTTTTATTCAATGACGCCTTATATTGACCCCACCCCCGGCGCATTTTCCTAATTGGGGACTTTTACCGAAAGAAAAAAAAAATCGGACTTCGAGAATATATAAGTGGAGCTGATTATTCCTGGTAAGTCTCTGATCTCAGATGCGCGGCCGACAAAGCTAGAGTACGTCTCTCGGCCAAATGACTAGACCTCAGCAATTCTTCACACTCGCCAACGGTGCCAAAGTGCCCTTCCCTGCCTACGGCGTCGGCACCAAGTGGCAGATTCTCAAGAAAGGCCGCGACGCCCAGCTCAAGGGCACTTTGGACGACAACTTGGCCGACACGGTCTCACGCGCGTTGCAACTGGGCGTCACTCACATCGACACTGCCGAGGTTTACACCACGCACGTCGAGGTTGCCGAGGGGATCAGGCGATCCGGTGTCAGGCGCGAGGACATCTTCATCACCGACAAGTACGACTGCGGCCTCAACCTGCCACCAACGATCGTCAAGCGGGCCGATTCGAAGAGCACCTACGAATCAGTTCTCAAGTCGCTGCGCGAGTTGGAGACCGATTACATTGACCTGTTCCTTCTGCACCACCAATGGATCGATGGCGAGTTGTCGCACGGCAACACCATCGAGCAAGCGTGGGCCGATCTCGAGAGGGCCCACGCCGAAGGCAAGGTCAGGAGCATTGGTCTGTCCAACTTTGACCGCGTCCATCTGCAAAGAGTGCTCGACGTGGCGAGGGTCAAGCCGCAAGTGTTGCAAGTTGAGTTCCATGCGTATCTGTTCAACCAGTCGCCCGGCATCCACGAGATCGCCAAGGAGAACAACATATTGGTCGAGGCTTACTCGCCGTTGGCCCCATTGTCGAGGGCACAAGGTGGCCCGTTGAACGGTGGACTGACCAAAAAGTTGGCTGAGAAGTATGGCAGGACCGAGGCACAGATTCTGCTGAGATGGGTTTATCAGAACGGCGTCCTGCCAATCACCACCTCGGCCAACGACGACAGAATCGTCGCTGCGTTGGAGGCCTTTGGCGACGACTGGGCCCTGACTGATGCCGAGGTGGCAGAGATTACTGACACCGGCTCCACATTCGACTTCAGGGGATTTTTCCCTGCTTTTGACAGCAGTATCGAATAGAAAGGGGGGAGAATCCTGCATGTATATTTTTTGATCAATCCACGTCCAAGTCCTTGACATTGAACGGGGCGGCAGGAGATGTCGCTGCTGCATTCGGCTGCATTAGATCGTCGTCGGAGGTAAACCTGCCCAGATCGTTCTCGTTCTCAACGCCCCCGAGCTCCAAGTCATCATCCAAGTCAGGAATGCTCTGTCTCATTTCGTCGTACCTCGCCTGGCGTCTCTGCCCCAGCATCCTCCGATGCCACACTGCGCTCAGCGCGACAGCAAGCCCCGATCCGAGCACATTGCACAGGATGTCCCGCGGGTCAAAGGCTCTGTAAGGCAGCAAGCCTTGCAGAAACTCACTGCCGACACCAGCGCCCAAAGTACATATCAGCAAAGTGAGCCTGGTGATCACCCTTGTGCTCGAAGTGTCAAACAGCCAGTAGAAAAGAGTCGTCAGAATGAAGAACGCAGCGAAGTGCAGCAGCTTGTCGTTGGGCAACGAAAGGTCTGCGAAGCCGAGGTATGCCGCACCGGCGAAACCGAGCAAAAATGCAAGCAGTACCGGTTTCCGCAGTCGCATTAAGTCTTTTTGCAGTAAAGTCAGCTCTGTTGTTTCAGAGACGCAAAGATGTTTTGATTTGATATCGATTTTTATATATCTTTTTTTTTTTTTGATTTTGGGTGTGCTGCTGTTCGAATCGCGCACGCGCCGTTTCTTCATCACCGCACTCGTTGACGAAGGGGGGGGGGCGCCCCCCTTATCCATCGCCGCAATTGGACGGCATACCTCAGATTATCCACAGAAACCTTGCCCAAGTGGCTCCTTCTTTTGCCGGCTTCTTTGCAGAAAAGATATATTCTTTGAATGGATTTGTGAGTGTGGCCCAGAAGTACCTCGATCGATGTCATCCTGGGGGGTGGAATATGTTGTCGCTTGTGTACAATTCGCGTATATTCTCCGTTGAGTCTCCTCTGTCAATGCCACTGTCGAGCACTTCCTCGACAGAATAATGACCATTGCTACCAATTGTTTAAAATCGCTCAATTTGTCATTGTCTCCAATGAAAAACTTCTCAGAGTCATTGCCAGTGACTACCTTGGAGGCTCGAAATAACTTCAGATTCTATGATGCCACAGTGAAAGTCATAGCGATAAAAAGGATAATGTCACCGACAGGAATCTTACCTGTTTCCTTCTCCGGTGCTTGCAATCCGAAGGGCACGGTTTCGATTCTCTGACGAGCTGGGATGTGTCACTCTGTCGGGTTATTGAGTCAAACTGTAATAATTCTACAGTTGAAAGAATCAAAAAAAAAAAATGTCTAAAAAGGTAACAAATCGATATCTAAACTTCAAATGAGGTCCTCTTTACTCTGTGGTTCCAGTAAATGGTGAACAACACCAGCGCCCCGACACCAAGACTCCAATACTGCGTCAGCACAAATGTCTCTGCGTAGCACTGCGCGCCGCGCCGGCAAACGCCATCATCATCGGCGTGTCTATTCAACACTTTGGCCAGCATCCCCGTCAATCCCATCAGGCAAATGACGGCACCTGTGGTGAGGAACCCCCAAAGCGTTGAGAAACCCGTGGTGCCGAAACTGTCGGCAATGACTGCAGGGAAGGCACCGAATGTGAACCCGAAGGCAAACCCATTGATCAACGAGGGAGCAATCAATCCCTCGAGCGTGGTGACGCGCTGTGTCAGCCATTGGCCCAGCGAGAGGAGCATCGATGCGACCAGGATGCACCAGACACGTTGCGCCTTGAGCCTTTTCACAATGAGGTCAGACATGGGGCCGGAGCTGAGACGGCCGAGGAACGATGCCAATGAGACGGCAGACACTTGCAAGGCCTGGGCCTGGGCCGCGGTGAGTCCCTGTGTTCCGCTCAATGGTGTTCCCAACGCTTCCTGGCTCTCCAAGGTCACGACGAGGTAGCCAACGCTGTAAATGTAGAATTGGCCGATTGATTGGAGCGATGCGAGGATGATGTAGAACTTGATGTAGAGTCTTGACGTGATCTTCTTGAAGATATGGTGGTTCCAGATCGGGGAGCCGTACTTGACAAAGATGGGCACATCTTCCACGGCCACGTAGATGGCATCGCTTTCCAAACGAGGACGTTGGAATCTGAGTGGCCGCGCCAAATTGGAGAATGAGCCGGACGGTGAGACCAGGGAGCTCGAGGATGGTGTGCGGCCGACACCCCAGAGACTGAGCTTGTGTTGGTAATGTTTGCGGAACTCGTTGGCCTGCTCGAGGAAAGACGAGTTGCGTCTCAAAAGTGGCTCGTACTCTGACGAAGTTGGCTCAGCAGCGGCGGTCTGGATCTTGATCTTGTCGACAATCTGCAAGCATACAGAGCCCGCCAGGCACATGCCAAACGAGAACAAGGAGAAGAATTTGAGCAGGCCTGCCGTGTCGTCTTTATAAACGTTGACAGCGACGGCCGAGTAGAAGAGCGAGGCCAGCGCGTAAGCGGACACGGGCAGCGCGCCGGCGGTGCCGCGGTGGTGAGGGAAGTTGGCCGTAATGCAGTTGACAGTCGCATAGAAGCACAGCACGGAGGCAAAGCTGCTGACTGCCAATGCCGACATCATCAATGGCACGTTCTGGCTGCCGATGAGGAAAAGCTTGTGAAGTGTGGCAAAGGAGGCAGCAGTCAGGACCGACCCGGCGGCTGTTGCCCACGCGGGGCCGGCCCAATCGATAAAGACACCGGCGGGGAAACCGCCGATGCTGCCTCCAATAGACAAGGCCAGCGAAAGCCTGCCCGCGTCCTCAGTTGACAGTTGCGAGTTGCGGACGAGTTGCGGCGCGTACATGGAATAAACGTAAGGAGTGCCGCTGGCGAGCGCGACGAAAACTGCCGCGACGAGCGATCGCAGGCGCGGCGGCAACGGCGGGTTCTCTATTGCCATTGATCAATTAACTCTGCAGGCGCAGCTTGTTTTGTCTGTGCTGTTTGTTGATGGTTTGTGAATTGCGATATCAATCCTCCTCTTTTTTATTCTTTTTTTTTTTTTTTTTTATATATGGCTGCATTTTCCTTATCGGGGAGATAACGCCGCACGGGTTATCTCCGGACGAGGAGGTGTGTGTGTGTCAACTTTACATATAAGGCCGGCTACACTGCTCTCAGAGACAAATCATGCCTTCATAAAACAAAACAAAAAAACCAAAACGTGCCGGTGGGAAAAAAAAACACAAGAACTGAAGTTAGAAAAGAGTTATTAAAAAATGATGCGGGGCCTCCCTCCCCTTACCCAGCTCAGGAGAGCAGCCCAGTGTCTTGCAGCAGGTTGGAGAAGATGCTCTCCCTGACAACGACAAACACAAGCTTCATGTTGTTGGTGTCGGTCGCCTGGGTGATGTAAGGGTAGATCGGCAGGCCGGATCTGTTCACTTTGGTGAATCGCCACAGGATGTACTTGGCAGCCTTGTTGGCGTCGTTGCCGCCGGTGTAGTCGGGGAAGCACCTCTCGAGCGGCGAGTACGGCAGCTTCTCGACAAACACGTCAATCTTGTTGAGGAAGAGGATGATTGAGCAGCGGGAGAACCAGCGCGAGTTGACCACCGAGTCAAACAGCGTCAGCGACTCCTCGAGCCGGTTCTGCGTCTTCTCCTCGAGCAAGTTCTGGTCGTACTCGGACAAGGCGACGCAAAAGATTATCGACGCGACATTGTCGAAGCAGTTGATCCACTTCTTGCGCTCCGAGCGCTGTCCGCCAACGTCAAAGATGTGGATGTTGAGCCCTTGCAGTTCAAACTTGAGGTCAAAGATACCCGACGTCTTCTTTCTAGTTCTGATGACATCCGTCTCGGTCGGCAAGTAGTCGCTGCTGCAGATGCGGTCCAGCTCCTCAAAAAAGTACCTGGCAGAGTCCATCAGGTAGAAGTCGCGGCGGTGATCCTTCAGCAGCTGGCTCGTCGACGTGTTGCGCCACAGCGCCTTGATCTGCTGTCCAATCTTCTTGTCAAAGAACTGCGCCGGGTCGACCGGCGCCCTGTAATTGAGGATGCCGGCAAAGTCGCTCTCGTCAATCTCGTCGTCGTCGGCATCCAGCTTCACGCCAAAGTCGCGGTACGCCTCAATCAGGTTCTTCGCCGAGGAGACAATGTTGCTGAAGATGAACGGCTTGAAGTCAAAGAGCTCCTGCTGCGAGAACCCGCTCGAGTGCAAAATCTTGAGCTGCTGCAAGATCGTCGACTTGCCCGACTCGCCCGTGCCCAACAGCAGCACCTTCGTGTAGCCGTGCGCCTCCTTGGCAACCATCTCGCCGCTGCTGTTGCCGCCATTGCTGTTGGCGTTGCTGTTGGCGTTGCTGTTGCTCAGCGCGTCTGCGGTGGGCACGCCGCTGTCTTTGCGCATCACCTGTTCAGACATCTCTGGTTTGAGTGTCTGGCCCTCGCTCGAGCCGGCGCTCATGTCAGACTTGTCGTTCCATGTGCTGGACCACTTGGCGCTGGCGAGCGCGGGCGTCTTGGCCGGCGCGGCCGGCTCGGCCTTGTTCTGCGCCGTCCTTTTGACGGCTGGCTGCGCTGGCGCGCTTTTGTCCTCTTTGGACGCGCACACTCCCATTTGTTGTAAACGGAATTGGCAGCGTACAGGTTCTGATTGCTGTTTTTTTTTCAGATACACTGTTGGTGTCCTTTTTTTTTTTTCAAGCCCGTTTTGTGTTTTTTTTTTTTTTTTTTTTTTTTTTTTTTTTTTTTTTTTTTTTTTTTTTTTTTTTTTTT
>JAJMKO010000047.1:0-34452 GCA_030569275.1 [Candida] sanyiensis | reverse complement strand
CGGTTGGGATAACCACTGGCGCATCGTCACTCTTGTTCAACTTGGTGTCAATCTTGGCCTTCAACGCCTGGGCAAACAGCAGCGAGGTCTGAGGTTCGTTGAACAGTGGGATACCAAAGTCAATCGCATTACGTCTCATGACATAGTCCTCGTCCAACAGCGACTCGGCCCTGGCCGAGGCCAAGTTGAAGACACCCTTGATGTCGTACTTCTGGAACACCTCGCGCAGCGCTCTCTTGTCGGTCTTTGGGAACTCAATCACCTCAACCTCGTAGTCTGGCACCCTGCTCTTGATGTACTCGGCAACCTCAGGCGAAGCAGTGTAGTACTTGTAACCAACTGGCGCAATGATTTGGGCAACCTCGCCCAAATACTCCTTGGTCAGGTCACCACCAAACAGGATACCGCTAGGTGGCAGTGGCAAGTGGAAGTTCATTGTCGATTGCAACGCGGTCCAATAGGCCTCAATTGTGTCCTTGCCAAAAGAGGCAATCTCACCGGTGGAGGCCATCTCAACACCCAAGAATGGATCAGCACCAGCCAATCTGGTGAAGGAGAATTGAGGAACCTTAGTGGCAACGTAGTCTCTCTTGACATCCATCAAGTTGGTTGGCTGCACCTCTTGGCCCAAAATGGCCTTGACTGCAACGTCAATGAAGTTGGTACCCAGAACCTTCGAGACAAATGGGAACGATCTCGAGGCTCTAATGTTACACTCAATAACCTTCAACTCGGGATGGTCTGGATTGGACTCGACATCGTTCTTAATGATTTGCATGTTGAATGGACCGGTAATGTTCCACGCTTTGGCAACCTTGTCAGTAATCTCTTTCAAACGGGCCATGACCTTTGGCGACAACTTCTGCGGTGGCAGGACAAGGGTCGCGTCACCAGAGTGGATACCGGCATTCTCAACGTGCTCAGACACGGCATGGACCAAGACTTGACCGTTTTGGGCAACGGCATCAACGTCAATCTCTTGAGCGCCTTCAATGAACTTGGTGATGACGACAGGGTGGTCTGGCGAAACCTTGGCAGCGTTGCCGAGCTTTGTGGCCAGCTCCTCCTCGTTTCTGATGACGGACATGGCAGCTCCAGAGAGAACGTAGGATGGACGGACAAGGACAGGGTATCCGACAGAGTCGGCAAACTTGCGCGCCTCCTCAATAGAGGAAAGCTCTTTCCAGGCAGGTTGGTCCACGTCGATCGAATCCAGGATGGAGGAGAACTTGTGACGGTCCTCGGCCTTGTCAATGTCTCTTGGATCAGTACCAAGAACCTTGGCACCATTGTCCTGTAGGGCAAGGGCAATGTTCTGCGGCAATTGGCCACCAACAGAGACAACGACACCCTTTGAATTCTCCAATTCGTAAATGTCTAGCACTCTCTCAAAGGACAGCTCTTCAAAGTACAATCTGTCAACCTCGTCAAAGTCGGTCGAGACAGTCTCCGGGTTGTAATTGATCATGATAGTCTTCTTGTTGTTCTCTCTCAAGGCACGGGCAGTGGAGACGGCACACCAATCAAACTCAACAGAGGAGCCGATTCTGTAGACACCGGAACCCAGCACCAGAGTACCAAAGTCGTTGAACTCAACGTCGTTCTCAGTGGCATTGTAGGTGGTGTACAAGTAGTTTGTCGAGGCAGGGAATTCGGCAGCGAGCGTGTCAATCTTCTTGACGAATGGGACAATGCCAAAGTTCTTTCTTCTGGCACGCACCTCGAGCTCAGTCGAGCCCACGGCGAGGCCAATCTGCTTGTCGGAGAAGCCGAGCTTCTTGGCCCTGGTGATAATGTCCCTGTTCAAACCGAACAGCGAGCCAATGGCCTCAAGCTCCCTTTGCATGTCGACAATGTTCTGCAGCTTGTATAGGAACCACTTGTCAATCTTAGTTAGCTCATGCACTCTGTCAACGGTGTAATTCTCGTGCAACAGGGCCTGGCCAACAGCCAACCATCTTCTATCGGTTGGCTCAGCGAGTGCCTCGTCCAGGTTCTCAAACTCACCGCCTTGGAAACCGACAAATGAAGGGTCGACTTGTCTGATAGCCTTCTGGAAGGACTCCTCAAAGGTACGACCAATGGCCATCACCTCACCGACAGACTTCATCGACGAGCCAATGTCTCTCTTGACGTGCTGGAACTTGGACAGGTCCCATCTTGGGATCTTGGTGACCATGTAGTCCAACGAAGGCTCAAAGTTGGCCGAGGTGGTCTTGGTCACCGGGTTCGGCAACTGTGGCAGTGTGTAGCCAAGGGCAATCTTGGCCGCGGTATAGGCTAGCGGATAACCGGTGGCCTTCGAGGCCAGGGCCGAGGAACGCGACAGACGGGCATTGACCTCAATGACACGGTAGTCGAGGCCGTCAGGCTGCAACGCGTACTGGACGTTACACTCACCAACGACGCCCAGATGTCTGATGATCTTGATCGCTGCGGATCTCAGCATGTGGTACTCCTCATCGGACAAGGTCTGCGATGGGGCCACAACAATGGAGTCACCGGTGTGGATACCCAACGGGTCAAAGTTCTCCATGTTACAGACGGTGATACAGTTGCCGACTCTGTCGCGAACCACTTCGTACTCGACTTCTTTCCAGCCTTTCAACGACTTCTCGACCAAGATCTGTGGGGCCAACGACAGCGACTGCGAGGCCAGGTTTCTCAACTCTTCCTCAGAGTTGGCGAAACCAGAACCGAGGCCTCCAAGCGCGTACGCGGATCTGACAATGATCGGATAGCCAACGCTCTCGGCTGCTGCAAGCGCGTCTTCGACCGTGTCGACGGCGATGGACTCGGCGATCGGGATGTTGATCTCGTTCAAGGCCTGGGCAAACAGCTCACGGTCCTCGGACGTCTCCAAAGTCTTGATCGGAGTGCCCAGGACCTTGACACCGTATCTCTCAAAGATTCCCATCTTCTCCAATTGGACACCAACGTTCAGCGCCGTCTGGCCTCCAAAAGTCAGCAGAATGCCGTCTGGTTGCTCGCGCTCGATAATGTAGGTGATGTACTCGGCGGTGACCGGCAGATAGTAGATCTCATCGGCCAGGGCGTGCGAAGTCTGGTTCGTGGCGATGTTTGGGTTGATCAGCACGGTCTGCTTGTCGGCCTCTTTCAAGGCCTTGATGGCCTGGGAACCCGAGTAGTCAAACTCGCCCGCCTGGCCAATGGACAGGCCGCCGGAGCCGACGATAAGCACCTTCGAGACATCGACCAGTTTATGCGCATTCTCGTCGTCAAATCCGGACAGGATCCCGGCGCCGGCGTAAGTGGCTGCCTGAGCTGCTGCTGCTGCTCTGACGGCGGCTGTTGTGGACAACAAACGGGTGCCGAGCGCCCTTTTTGGCAGTTTGGCGCAGGAGAGAGCGATCTGCGGGACGGCAGACTTTCCCCGTTGGGAAAGCGCTCTTTTGGCGGCTCTCAACGTTGTCTGTCTGAGCAACATTGAACGGTTGTGTTTGGCTGTTTTGATTAGAAGGGGCCTTCTCTTTTCGATTCCAAAATTTATATATCTTCCCAGTGACTCAGAAAGAAGAAAAAAAAAATGGGTAGGGGCCACATCGATTGATTGTGAGACTGAACAAGTGATATGCGGAGATCGTTCGAAAGAGCCAGATCAGGGCCAAATCAGTCGATACCAGAGGTGCTAAAATGGGAGTATTTTCTCTACCAGGGGGGTTGGGGGAGGGGGGGGAAGTCACATACAAGCTTCTATATTTTTTTTATTCCACGCTGGACGAGTAGGCATGCACAAGAACAGCAGTCGCAGTTTGAATGTTCATCGATCGGATCACCCCGCGTTGGCGGATCTCAATGCAGTAGTCCAACTCCGCCAGCAACTCACCGGGGATGCCTTCCGCCTCTCTGCCCAAAAGAAACAGAGACTTGACAGGGAACTTGGTCTCGGGGCCCAGCACAACTGACTTGTCCGTTTGCTCGAGGCCAATCAGCGTGTAGCCCTCCTGCTTCTTCTCCTTCATGAACTCCACGATACCGCCAATCTTCACCTCAGCCATTGGCATCCAGTAGTCAGCAGTGACGGCAACGTTCCTGAACTGTGGATGTTTCGTCACCCGCATGTCATCCACCGTCATCAAACCAGTGCCCAGCACATCGCAGAGTCGGCAGATACCGCCCAGGTTCGGTGGCTTGTCCACCAATGAGCTGACGACAATCAGTTCAGTGCGTTTGACGGCACGCTGCTGCTCGTCAAAGTCGAGCACGGCCTCCCAGGCACCGCTCTTGGTCTGGAGCGTCGAGTTGACCTGGGGCGCAGACTGCAGTACAACCTCGTCGTCGACAGCGGCCGAGCCGGCAGACCAGCCGGCAGCCCTGGCTCTTCCAATCTCGACCGCGGGCTCCCCAGTACAGACAAACGCCGCCTTGAACTCAGCCTCAGAGATGTGGACACTGGTCTCCCTGGGCGAGATGCGCGCCAGAACACCACCAAAGATGGCAACGAGGTTGAAATCCTCCGCGACATCCCACGTCAGCGCATCGCCAGCCCTGTACTTGCCAGTGGATTGGCTGCTGACTGCCTCCTCGTACAACTTCAGCAGCACGGGTTCAATAGGCAGCTCGATCTTCTTGCGCCGCATCTCAGGGTACAACGACAAACACAGAGAGTTGGAGAAATGGCGAATCAATGGCTTGTTAGAGGCACAGTTTGGCAGCAAGAACTTGGTCAAGTTGTCAAAGAACTCAACGCCCTGCGCATCATTCTCCAGCTTCTGGCAGATCAAGAACGCAATACGCTCGACCGAAGTCACCAGCGTCGGCTTCGCATGGCTCTCGAACAGAGTGAACAATGCGTCTCTGTTCACCGGGCTCTGGATCATATCGAGGGCAACGATCCATTCCATGTATGAACGGACCAAGGGACTCGATTCAAACGCAAGAGCAGGAAGCAGCGTTTGGGCCACGTACTGCGACAACTTCTCAGCAGCAATCTTCTTGGACAAAACCAGCAAGGACGCATAGCCATAGACTCTCTGCATTTCCTCAACAAGGTCTGTCTTCTTCTTTGGCACAATGAGGCTATAGGGATCAGCGTCGACGACATGGGACCAGTACGACCCGGCAAACTTCGAAGAACTCGAGGCAAGAATCGATATGATCTTCACCTTGGCACTGATCTCATCGGCACCAAACACATCCTCGTACAAATTACCCTCGAACGCAATCTCCTTGTCAAATTTGGCACAGACAACGTTCTTGATACGGAACAAGTTGCTCTCATCCTGAATAATGGTCAACGTCTTAAACGCCAGCTCAATGACCCACTCAGTCTGTTCAAACTCGGGTTGATAACCCAAATGATATCTCAGCAGGCAGCGCGACAGGCAGGGCAAGAACGAACGTCTCGTGTACGACTGCGAAATGATTTCAAGTCCAATCTTGCGCAGGGTCCTGCCATGGAACTCGTTGTTGATGGTATCCCTCAGCAAGGTTGTGTGGAACAATGTCTCGATGAAGGCCAAATGCATATCCTTCTGGTTGAGGATGAGCCTGTCGCCGGTAATAAAGTCCCAGATCGACTCAAGTATCTCCACCGATGCGACGAGGTCAATGTCATTGTAGTGGTCAAAGAGGTACTGCAAAACTTCTGAGATCCTAATAAAGGCAAGGTAAAAGGAACTTCTCAGCGATTGCTGTAAAATGGAAATAACCTGAGTCAGTTGCCGGGCTTCAAGCGGCGTCAACTTCAACGTATGTAAGAGGATGTTCAAATACGAGCCAATAATGCGGTCTTTGATCTTAAAGTTCAAATCCAAGCCGCTCAAAATGTCGAGCAACTCAAGGCAATCGTCAAAGGAAAGAATGTTGGAATCAGCTTGGGTAACCTGAGTGAATTGGACATAGACAGCTTCAAAGAATTCAAACTTGTCCTGGTCGAACAAAGAAGCACCGTCTTCCACAATGGACTTGTGCAGAGCAGTGAGGTCGACAGTGGCCCAACTGTTTTGGAAAATGTTGAGTTTGGAAAGTTTCATGCTCTTGGTAAAATCAGCGCTCGACAGTGAAACGAGGTCGGTCAACTGTTTGGAATAACGCGAGGCCAAATCCTGAGACTCAATGTTGTTGAATCCACTGTGTGATAACTCTTTGAGAAATTCCAAGGAGTTCGAGTCGTACTCGTTGAACAACGCGTAGTAGATGACTTGGTACTCTGGGCTCTTGCTCCTGAACTCGATGGGTTCGTTGGTGTGATGCGTGGCAACGTAGTCCAAAAGGGCCTCCAGATGCTCATAAAAGATCTCATAGCCATTGAACAGGACAAACTGGTTGAGTCCATCAAGCAACAAAGGAACGTTTGGATTGAGATGTCTGAGGAGAGACAGGTGTAGCGATTGCAGGTATTTCTGGAACGCTTCATCCTCTGCACTGGAAGCAAATAGCTTGTATATCTGCTTCAAATTGGCTCCCGAAAGAACGAACTGGCCTCTGAGACCTTTGAGGATACCTGATGTCAGGTATATTCTCGATGGGGCAAAAATGCTGGTTGAATCAACGAGAAGGTTCAATAGTCTGGTGACCAGCCCTTCGACGCTGCTCTTCTTCTGGTCCAATGAAAGCAAGACATTTCTGACCAACTCTTCAAGCTGTTCACCATAGGCACAACCCAACTTACCATCGCTGTCTCTCTTAACTTGGAAATGTGGTGCCTCAATGGCATATCGCAAAAACACATCTGTGAAGAATTCATGGTCAAAAATGGACAAATTCTGCCCCTTAACCGAATACATCAAGTTCAAAGAGAATTTCCGGACGGATTCCATGCTGGCACCAAACCCGGTGCAAAGGAGGGCCAGGCCCCACGAAGGCTTAATGTGGGAAGTTGGCGAGAGCATGTCCAGGATATCGCTCTGGGCAGCCTCGGCCTGGTTCAACGCGGTGTCGACACCGACAATTTCATAAAGCGTGCAGAATCGCTTCCACTGGTCAATCTGCTTCTGTGACTGTGCCGTGTCAAAAGAGACCAAGGCATTGTCGAGGTCAATCCTGGTGAGTTGGATGGAGAGCTTGAGGATCGACAAGGAGTATTTCTTCTGGTCGTGCGTCACGCTGGTGAGACCGTTCTGGATATAAGTCCAGTATTGGTCACCTTGGATCAGGCTGTCGAAAGTTTCAGAGTGGCCGTCGGTTTTGCTCAGGTGGATCAAGACTCTGAGCCATTGGATCAGGGCATTGGTGGCTTGGTATGTACGAGTTGAGTTCAAAAGATTGAAAACGAGGTCCCAGATCAATTGCTCATTGACAGCAAATGTCGAGGTTCGCCATCTGAGGGCCTTCGATGCCTGAGTCGAGACCTCTTCTTCCGTGACAGCCAACAGTGCAAGCAATAGATGGTCAATCTTGGTTGGAATTTGGACAGAATTCAAGGCCAGGAGTTTCTCCAAGAAAACCAAAGACTGTTCCAGGTCGATCTCTGTTTCTTGTGTCTCGCCAGAGAACTCTATGCTGTGCTCTTTGAGGATCTCAATCGAAGATGGATCAAAGATGTAGTTCAACCTTGTCTGCAAAGTGGCAGAGATGACTCCGTGGAACCAGTTTAATAGGGACTCTGTCGCACCTGGAAGGGCAGCCAGTAGCTTCAAAAGGTCATCTGAAACTTCGCTCTGTGTCGAGATAAAGCCCTGAACCTGTCCCAAGACCCTCTCAGAAATCACCTCGGTAGACCTGGTGTCAAGGGATCCCAACACTTCGAGCAAGCCGGTGACATTGTCCCGTTGCAGCAAGTCCGAGGACAGATCCTCGGCTAATTGAAGTTTCTGATCATTACTAAGGTACTTCGCTAGAAGACTAGCACCATCAATGACAGACATGGCTGACTGAAGTATTTTTTGCCGACCTCATCGCTCACTGCACTACGGAGCACCCACCCTCGAAGAAAAAAAAAAAAAAAAAAGGTTCAAAGGCCAGTGTATCCCTAACCTCTCCTAAATAGGACATTGCCGTTTCGGTATGTTTTCTATCTTTTTTTTCTCAAAAAACCCGACCCCCCTCGTCCCAACTTTTGATAGCTAATCTTCCCCCGTCGCGCAAGGTCATCAGCTCAATTCCAGTGACTGATGTCTTTTGAGGACGAAGATAACAGCCCCTTTGGGGAAGCCAGCCTCACTGCCAGCACAGCATTGCCTAGCGAGGATGGTTTTACCGATCTGCCATTGGACGAGGCGGACCCCACGCCTCAAACTGAGAGCACCGATAAGTCAGTCATGGCTGAACTATCCTCAGCGACCGAGCAGTCGCAGCCAGAAGCTGGACCTGCGTCCACAACAACTGCGTACAACCCTGAGATGTACACCACCACAATGCAGCACTCTTTCAAGGACAAGGAGGCTGTCCACATTGAGATTGCCGATGCCGGCAAGAGCCATGAGGGCCAGAGTCGCGGCTACACAGTCTACACAATCAAGTGCAACGAGTCGATAGTGAGAAGAAGATACAGCGAGTTTGAAAGTTTGCGGAAGAGTCTGGGAAGACTCTCCCCCACTTTGTTCATCCCACCAATCCCGGAGAAGCACACCATCTCGAAGTACGCCGTTGGGGTGGCCAAATCCAAAGAGGATTCACAAATAATTGAGCACAGACGCCGGATGCTTGCCGTATTCCTCAACAGATGTCTTGAGATTGACCAGGTGCGTGAGAGCTCTGTTTACCAGGATTTCCTGGACCCGAATGCCAATTGGTCAGAAGTCCTGGTGTCTGCGCCGCTTGCAGACGTTCCAAAGCAGATTTTGCAAGCGGATCCATTGGATCCAGCGCACACATCTGCTGCCCACTCATACCTACCGATCCCTTCGGCCACCACCATTCCAAGCAAATCGACCCCTGATGATATTAAATTCAATCATGCGGAGAGCAGATCGCGCGACTACGAGGCTGTTATATCCAATGGCATCGAGAAGGTGAACAAAAGAGTCATCAGGCATCTTTCTGAGCTCGCTTCTGAGGATACAGAAGCTGGTGGCAATTTCAACGCCTTCAGTCTGCAGGAGACGAGCACGCTGGCGCAGGCTTTGGAGAAAATTGGCCAGTCGTATGACAATAGCTACGCATCGACACAATTGCTGGTATCGACTCTCAATTATGAATTTAGCGAGCCACTGGGTGAATCGGTTCAATGGGCCTCTGTTGTCAAGGAAACCCTCAAGTTTAGACTGCAGAAGTCTTTGCAATTGGACATTACAGCGAGAACTCTGAAGCATAAGGTCAACCAGTTGAAACTACTGGAAAAAGCGGAGGAGGAGTCGAAGAGAATTGAGAGAGCCATTGCTGCTGGCGAGGGCAAGACTGGACAGATCAACTTTGACAGGAAAGTGGCTGCGAAGAAGGCTGCCGAAGAGCTACAGAAGCAGCAGGCCCTTGAGCAAGAAGATCTCGATGGCAGCATACCCGACACCAAGGCCGATATCACGCCTCTCGAGCCGAAGAAGTCATCGTTCAAGATCCCTGGGATGGCCAAGCTCACGAGTTTTGTCAAGGAATCGATTGAGACGGACCCGGAGGCTGCGGTGAAGCAAAACATGACGAAGCTGAGATCTGAAATCAACCAGTTGAAGCAAACTTTTGATGCTGCCAAGTCCGATTTGGAAAGAGTTACAGCATCTATGGATAGTGAACTCCAAAAGTTTCAAAGGACCAAAGAGGAGGATCAGAAAAAGATGATCCTTGCCTATTCCCGGGCAATGTTGGACTGGTCACGGAAAAATCTGGAGTTCTGGGAAGAAGTCAAGGCTCAGGACTGAAAGAACACACATATTTTAATGCACACACTCATTCCTGTAACGTTACTGGGTTACTGTAGTAGTACTATGTGGCCGACACGAAAATGGTCCGGTACTGATTTTCAACAGTCGTATTGTTTACCTTTTTCCCGATTCGGTAAATTGATGCTGGCCATACCAAAAATCAAGAATGGTCCCTCTTGGATCTTTTGGGTTTGGGAAAAAAAAAAGCACGACTGTAGTTGGTGCAAGAGTTCTCACGAGAAGCACACCAATTGCTTGATGGACTGGCCAGCACCCCCATTCCGGGTCAGGGCCATTTACTCGTGGAGTGGCGACCAACATGAGGGCGACCTCGGCTTCATGGAAGACAACATCATCGAGGTTGACTCGCTCGGTGATGGCAGATGGTTCCACGGCCGTTTAAAGAGAAACAACATGACGGGAGTGTTTCCTTCCAACTATGTCGAGCTCATTGCTGAATCAGTCGGTGGCCACTCCAGTTCCAGTGCGACCCCATCCCCATCGCCGATGAGAACACCTCAAAAGGCACCGGCAGCGAAGCAGAAGAAACCCGCGTTGGTAGTGGACACCAAAGTTGATGATCTGGACTTCAGCTTCCAATCGTCGCGCAAATACTACAAGGACACGCGTCCCACTGCCCAGCTCACACATTCCACAGCACAACACACGCCATTGAGCCCCTACAACTACGAGAACGGCAGAACCCATGCAGCTCCTCCCAATGCTGCCCAGACACCGCCGACGAAATTGAACCGTGGAGTCAACATTCCTCATTCCAAATCGGTACCAAGTGTCAGAGTTCCCAGAGAGCACCCCAGAATTCAAAGACCACACATTGAGCATTTCGCATCACAGCCAGTCACCTCAGTTGCGTCGGCGGCCCCACCACTGCCCCAACACTCGGCCCAGTTCATCAAGTCAAAGTCTAGTGCCAACATCAGAACCTTGGAGACAAACCCTGTGTATCCCGGAGATCCTTATTCCAGCTCCAGAAACAAGCCTGTTCCTCAAGTGCCTGTGAGCAGCCACGAAGTCAATGGCAGAGACTTTGTCGTTCCTTACGATCCAGACACTTTGGCCCAGTCGAGGTCTTCCAAAAGCTCCAACGTCTTCACATACTCTCAAGGGTCGTACTTCACAAGCTCTCTCAGCTCGTACAACAGTTCGATGGCGATGAGTGACTTCAGTGCCACCAGTGCCGGAAGCTTTGCGAGACACAAGTACAACGATGCCATGAGAGAAAGAGAACAGCAGACGCAGGCAGAAGCCTTGAAGACGAGTGCCTCGGGCAATAACCTTGTTAGGGATGAAAAGAAGGTCAAACCGACCGGGATCTTCAGAAAATGGTTCCCAAAGGGTCAGGCCCCACCGCTTCCTAAAATGGAAACTTTGGAGACCCACCCGCAGACTCCGCAAGAGCAACAGACGCACGCCTGGATTGAGCACAAGATTGAGATGAACAGAGCCAATTCTCTGAGTGCGAGGGATCGCCAGACCCGAGAGAACAGGGTCAAGGATACCGAGGGATATCTGATCCTTGAGCCTCACAAGCACATCACCGTTTTCAACAAGAACGAAGTCCAACAGAACGACAGCAAACTCGACTGGACAGCCCATGACATTTCGCACGTTGATAACCACATCAGAACGTTCAAGATGAAGCTACCAGCTGTGATGTCCCAAGGCGACTTTTTCGCCAGCGATTGGGGGATGAGGTACCACAGTAAACTTGAGTACATCAGAGCCATCTTTGTCCTCTGTGCTGAGAAATTCACAATCATCGAGGACGCAAAGGACGATGACATGCAGCCAGTTCAGCCAGATATCGAGAAGATGTTCCAGACCCGTAAAGCTGATAGCTACGGGCTGGCAATCCTTTTCCAGTACCTTGCCCGGACCATGGGGTTCCAGGACCACCAGCTCGAATTCGTGGTTGGCTCCTTGAAGACGCCTCAGTCCATTGTGAGACACTATTGGAACGCGATTAAGATCAATGGCGAATGGAGATTCATCGATGTCAGCTTGGCCAACTTGAGCAACCCAATCTACGAACTAATGTTTAGCAACCCAGAGCATTTAAAGGCCTTCGAGGAGAAGAGAAACGAATCCTTCTACTTCCTCCAGGAACCGTTGAACTTCATCCACACTCACATTCCAGATAAGCTTGAGCAACAGCATATCCAGCCCCCAGTTGATGCGATGATTGCCCTGGCACACCCGCCCTGCTTCCCATCCTTCTTCAGAGATGATATCAAGCTCCACAAATTCAACAATGCCCTCACCAAGCTCGAAAACTACGAGATCTTTGAGATGGATATCAAGGTGCCCAACGACATTGAGGTCAACGCAATGGTATTGACCAAAACTTCCATGACCAACACTTTGTCCCAGATCTTCTGGAAGAACAACAAGAGATACTGCAAGGTCAAGGCATGCCTCCCAGTCGGCGAGCAAATTGGCTTTGTCAATGTTTACAGCGGTCCAAAGGGCACCCAAAAGACCAGGAACAACATCCATCCGTTGTCCATGGTTGTACCTATCACACACTACGGCAGAAACAAACCTCTGGAGTTTGTGACCCGTTACGCGACGCCGGCAGCACAGGCACATGATCTTTATGTCAAACAACCGCAGAACAAGGCATTGAAGGAAGGTGCCGATTATATCTTCAGTGTCCAGCAACACCCGTCCCAAGGTCTGACCTCCATTCCCAACCCAGGAAAGCTGAAGTTTGCCCTACAGGCGCCATCTGGACAGTTGACCCAGCTAGCGAAGAGTGACATGAGTACACCATTTGGCACTTGGGAGTTGCAATTGAAGTGTTTGGGCACTGGGGTCTGGAGAGGACTGGTCACTGTCGACGATGGCACCAGTTTCTGCGTCTTTGCCGAGTGGTCTTGCAACCCTTAAAACCTCATGTCATCGATAATTAGACAAGCATCTCATTTAATGTTAACACTATAATAGAGTTTTGCCCATGTAGTTACAGGTGGCAGGTGTACAAAAAGCGTGTGTGTGTGTATTAGTCTAGTTCAACGTGGCAGCCTTCTCGTAAAGAAGCTCAACAACACTAGACATCTGCTTCACCAATTCAACACTCGAGTCGTAAGTTGGGTCAGTGGTTTGCTTGTCGTAAATGTACAGCCAGCCATTGCCTTGGTCTAGGACACCATAAAACACCTTGTCCAAGATCATCTGGCTGAGCTTGCCCTCAACTTGCCTGATGTCGAGGCCAATGATCTTGGCAACGTGTTCCAGCTCAACAACAGAGAACGGCTCAATCACCTTGACCAGGTTCTGTTCTAAAAGACTGTCATATAGGGCATTAAAGTGTGACTTGATGATTTGATCGGAGGAGAGCTCCTTCCCATAAATGGCGAGGGTCTCTTCAAACTCCTTTAAAGATCTGTTTGAGTAGCACTTGGCAATGGCCTTCATGGCGTCAATGTCTCTTGATTGGTACTTGGACGCGTACTTGGAGTCCAGGATCTGCTTCACATCGTCAACCAAGTTCAGCATAATCTTGGAAAGAAGCATGTACTTCAACACCTTGATGGAGTTCTCGTTATCATCTTGGGAGGAGTAGTTTTCGAATGATTCGTAGAAATAGGAATAGGCTGTGCTGTAATCCTTGTCCTCGGCATGGAGTATACCACTCATGTTGTCGAGGTCAGCTTGTAGGGAGGTTGGACAGTAGATGGCATTAGCTGATGTTCTGGCAGATGATAGGGCAGCCTTGGCCTTCGACAAGTTTCTCAACGCGTGGTAGACCTTGGACTCCAGGAGTTGGACCTCCACCAGCGAGGACTTATCGTCGAGCTTTTTGAACTCTCTCAACAGATTGTTAATGATCGTGAGGGCATCCTGGAAGGCCTTCTTCTTCTCAAAGTAGACGGTGGCAAGTCTGATGTACAGTGACTGCTTCAAAAACGTTCTCTTCTCGGCAATGGACCACTCAATGGACTCCTTCAAGGAGTTCACCTGTGCCTCGGTGGAGTCTGGGATCTGATCAAACAAATCAATCAAGTTTCTAATTGTTTTGGCAGCTTTGGACTTGGCCAGCGTGGAGATCACAGTTCTTGCCTGTGGGATCAGTGCTGACAACTTGGCAGCGTCTTTCTGATCTTTGTAAAGGTTCCCCAGCTCAAAGATCGCCAGTTCCTGGTTGGAGAAGTCATTGGCCTTGGCCGGCTTCTCCTGGATCGTCTGTTGGTACAATTGCTCCGCCTCGACAAACTTCTTCAGATCGCGGGCAGTTCTGGCAGCGTCAAGAGTCTCTGAAACCATTGTGAGCGTTTCGAAAAATTGTCAGTGTTATTGAGGTTTAAACTAAAGAGAATAACACAACTTTTTGCCACTGAAGGGACCTCGGGTCATGTACGTTTAAAAAATCAATTCCGGGACCTCGTATCTCCCAATCAGGCAGTCCCACACATTTTCAAAATTTCCTGCTGCCTTCATTTCAAAACAAAAACAGTGAGAAAAGTCGACTTGAAAGGTTCTACAAAACTTTGCCATGGCTTCCCGTATCAACGCTGCGCAGCAGCCTTCCAGGGACCTCTTTGGCTCTGTCTTCCAGCCAAATGCAGACATTTTCACCAACGACAACCGCAAGAACTCACGCTTTCACCAGTTGAAAACCGATATCGCTGATAGGTCGAGCGATGATATCTCTGTGAACTCGCCTAACAGAAGAACCCCTGCGCATAGACTGTCTGATGTTTCCTCGATAGACACTTCGAACCTATCGCTTGCCACTATCAACCAAAAGACCAACTCCCTCAACGAAGGCAACAAGAATGCCCCACTGTGGTTTAACAACCCAAAGAGAAGAACAGTGCCTTCCCAAGTTGTCAAAAGAGCCACTGAGTCTGACAACGAGCCATCCAGCTTCCTATCGAAGCCAAAGTCTTCGGTCAGCAGTGGATCATCCGGATTCAACACCTTGACCTTTGGAACAAGAAAGAACAACAACTCTGAAATCTCCCACGTCAATGCCCTCTCTGACGAGCTTCCCCCAACAAGAACGATATCTGATCTGAACAAGGAGGACAACGCCAATGATTCATACTTGTCCTTCCATCACAATCACAGCATTCACAACCTAGAATCTTCTAAAAACACTCCACTCAACGCCAATATCCTTCCGGACTCCCTTTTCAAAAATGCCCAGCAATCGGCATTCTCGACACCATCCAAGATCAATGGCTCTGCCAGTGCATTCCCACCACAGCAGCAGCAACAGCAACACCCAACTCCTGAAAGCCACCAAATCTCTACCGAAACTGCAGTCCTTGTCTTTGGCTACCCGGAGTCCATCGCCAACAATGTCATCAAACACTTCGCCAAATTTGGCACTATCCTCGAAGATTTCGAGTCGACACGCGTTAACCCTATCTTCAATACCAAAAAGCAGAAGAAGATCTATCCAATCTACACAGGTAACGGCTGGGTGAAGTTGACTTACGACAACAAGGCATCTGCCTACAGAGCTCTTGAAGAGTCCGGATCAGTCTTCTTCGGATCCATTCTTGGATGTGTGCCCTACAGCAAGTCTGCCGTCGAGAAAATTGCATCTGTGGTCATTAGCGATGTTCAAGACATTGGCGAGTCTGACTTCGTGACCAATGGTCCCTTGGACAAAGAGGAAGGCGAGACTGGTGAAGGCCAAGATCTGAAGTTTAACCCAAACAAGAAGTCGACCCGATTGACCTTGAAGACCGATGACAAGATCTTTTTGAACGCCAAGGATTTAAAGAAGACTATTTACTCCAACAAGATCTCCGAGAACCAGAATGCAGCAGCCAACAACTCCCTACTAAGCAAGTTCAACAACTGGCTCTTTGGTTGGGAAGATCTGTGATGTGAATGCAAAAGAGTGTGTATTAGTAAAAAATAGACTTAGCCTCTGTCCTAGAAGTTTATAGTCTTTCGAGCTAGCGGAGACGGTTGGTATGAAGAGTATCTTGATTGTCTTGGGGTCACAAGAGCCTGCTTCCGCAAAGAGTTCATTACGGAATGTGGAACCGATTGCGGAACAGGCGCCTTTTTAACCGGGGTGAACTCACCATGATTGAATTTCTCAACTGACTCTTGACCTTTGAAGTCGTGGAACTTAAAGATCTTTTCTGTGAGACTTGGAGAGTAGAACTGAGCTTCACCCGTGCTGTATGGACCTCTTGTGGCATCAATTGCAACCTCGCGCGTGGGAACAGATAGCTTCGGTCTGATGAACTTGCGTTGGTACTCATCAAAAGTCTCTTGGTACAGAATCTGCTTGTCATTCACCATTAGTACGTATCCTCTCACAATGACAAAGTATAGGATAATCGATGTGATGAACAAGAAGATCAGATTGATAAATGATGATTGGGCAAGGTATAAGAACATGATGTTAAATGGTGGGAATGAGACAAACAAGTGAGTGGAAAACTTCGATGGGTTCCATACTGTGAGCTCCCAATATGATTCAATGTCATCTTCATCGTTGTCGTACGCAGTCTTGAACAAGACCTTTTGAAGGAATCTTAGAAGTGGGTTTTTGTCCTCGGTGCTCTTGGTGACCTTGATAACGTTCTCCGATGTACCCATGAGTTTGTCCTTGTTGAAAATAGTGTACTTCCTCGTTTTGAACAGGAATAGAACGGTGTTGGTGACATTGATCAGGATAATGACAGCAGTGATGAAGGACAGGAGCCTACCGATCCCAAAATCGCTGCTTCTCTCGTTGAAGTACTTGGAATCCTTCAACACCGTATAATCGTAGTCAAAGTGGCTTGACCTCTGCTGCTTGGATGTCTCCACGATGTTATAATCATCCCAGAGTCTCAGGAAAAAGTAGAGCAGGGTCAAGATGAACCCCAGTGGCAGGGCAATGGTGTTGGCGTATGAGTCCCAATCAAGGGATTCTCTCTGTTCATTCAGTTCCAGAAGAAGATCTAAGGGATAGGAGGTTACCTTTGACCAAATACTCTGCTTTCTGACAATCTTAGCCATGACTTGAGCAAAATCAATGACGTCCACGGTGGCAAGGTTGAGCAGCTTTAGTTTTGTTTACCTTTACATTTTGGCCCGGGTAATTGATGATTCCCTAAATGGTTAATTTGCCTAATTTCGCCATTTCGAGTTTTTTTTTTACGGTTTTTCCTTCACAAAAACAAAAACAAGCTTCAGGAATAGGAACTTTGGGGAGTTGATCCACCAAATTATTCCCCATTTGTCTACTCGATTAAACGAGATGTCTTCATTGATTCTGACAGAAATTCAGTCAGAGAACTCACTTCATGATCCTCAGATCCTTAACGACTTTGCCACGGTCCTGAAACAATACAAGCTCAGTGCGACCGAGGATGAGTATGACATTCTTCGGGAGTACAGATCGATCGCTGCTCTCAAGGCACAGGATGTCGCCAGCGAAGGCGTTACTTCGGAATTTGAAGACTGGGACTTGGAAGTTAAACTGTGGCATTTGATTGAGATCCTGTTTAGCTACAGATACAGTGAGGCCAAGTCCGACATCCCGGTGCAACAGTTCAACTCCAACATTGTGTTTGAGGAGAGTTATTATCAGAGCAATTCCAACCTGTACGAGATCTGGTTAATCATCAATTGGATTCACCAAAACTCGCTCGTGGTGGAGAGTCCATCGAATTTAACCACACAGAAGTGGAGAAATACACAGCTATCAGGGGCCCTACCGAACCTCGATTCTGATGCCCCAATCCGCACAAAGACCAAAATTGATGCCAGCGATCAACGGGATGACGAAATGTTTTTCAAGTTCGTTCTTGAACTGCTGTTGAATGGCGCGTATAAGGAGGCCTCTGAGGAGTGCGAAAGAACCAATAACTGGACATTGAAGATGATTCTTGCCGGTGTCAATGAGTACTTTGATCCTGTTGTTGACCACCAGTTGAGCGGCGAGGAAGAGGTGATGAATACCGCGACAAATGGTATCAAGAAGAAGGCCCTTTGGAGAAGAACTGTCTACCTCCTGTCCAAAAACGAACAGATAAGCGCAGCGGAGAGAGCCATTTACGGTTTTCTTGCGGGTGACCTTACACCACTTGACCAATCCACAAACTGGGACTCTGACCTATTAATTTATCTGAACCATATTCTCACCAACGAGGTGGAGAACAAGCTGATTGAAACGGGGAGAATACCTGAACGCGACCTCATTGTGGCGTTCCCAAAGAAGAATCTCACTGTCCAACAGGTGCTGAACTTGATTTCACAAAGCAGAAAAGAGGAGAGTGAGCATCCGTTGAGGATCCTTATTGGCTCCATCATTTCCAAGAACGTCAAGCCAATCATTCACTCATCGCTGAACTTTGTGGGCAACATTATGGTGGGTAATGAGGACTCCAACGAGATCTTGAACGAGTCTTATGCTCTGAGAGTCATTGTGCACATGGCTATCTTCATCTCCATCGTTGATCCATCTGCGATTGACCCAGAAGATTGTTCAAAGCTTGTGACTACCTATATTCTTGTGCTGAGACTTTACGAGCAATATGAGTTGATTCCACTCTACGTTTCCTTCCTACCTGAGGTTGAGGCCAGGGACGCATACTCACTTCTTCTAATGGACCTCTTTGACGGCGATGTCAGAACCAAGCAGTTGGAGCTCAGTAGGTTGTACAACCTTCCTTTGGAGAACATCTTGAAGAGAACCGTCGAGAGAGCGTTCAGACACACTGAGAGACATTACGAGGTCAACAATGTCATTTCGCTACAGGAAACTGACGACGTTGACGAGAAGCTAATTAGATGTGTGGAGTGGTTTATGGATGCCAAAATGTACTCTGATGCTCTGCATTCATCGGTTGCCCTGATCAGGAGATTCCTCTTGAACGGCAAGATCAAAGGCTTGCAGGAGTTCTTTTCCAGAAACAACATCCAGCAGCTTCTGAAGTTGTATGATATTGAGAACCTAGGAGTTGACATGGTTGACGAAGAGGTGACGCCGGAAGAGAGAGAAGAGCTCTTGCAATACGAGTTGCTGTACAGCGCTTTCAATGCCATCGACGAATGGAGAAAGATTGGATCCAGCAAGATTGTCACCAACATCACATCGATTGAGACCATCACTAGAGTCTCTGGTATTCTGTATGAGACTGTCAATGAGTTCCTGTTAAACCTGTCCAACATTGGTATCTACGAGCCAGACCTTATCCAGGACTTGAGAACCATGTACATTCCATATCTAATTATCCAATTGCATAACATTTACATGGAGGGCGAGTCAATCAACCCAATCCTGTTGAGAAACGCTTTGGAGTTGACCAATTTGGTTGCTAATGAATCTACCAAGTTCTACTTGCTGTTCCAGAACTGTGACAAGTTGAAGGAGTACTTGAAACTTGTTGCCCAGTGTGCTGCGCTGTCTGTTGGAAGGGGTTTATAGGTAAATAAAGCTCGTCAATTAGATTCCATTATATCATCACAATAGGTCGTCATCAGCCTCGTTCAACCTGGTCTTGATCTTGAGCAGGATGGAGGTCTTCCAGTTATCTAGCTTGCTGAACTGGTCGTAATCGAACAGCACTTGAGACAACTTCTCAGCGTCGCCATCGTTGATGGAATCAATCACGTCCTGCAAGAGCTTGTGCTCCCTGGTCGTCTGGAACGAGGAGTCGAGCGAGACGGCCTCGTTCAAGTACTTGTCAGCTGCAACTCTGTCGTCGACGGCCAAGTAGCAAAAGACAATCTTGACAAAGTAGTCCTTCAAACTCCATCTTGATAGGTTGCTGTTGATGGAGTTCTGGACAATCTTCTTGTAGATATCCGTTGCTGGCAAATAGTTCCCCTGCAGCGCGTTCAAGTCGGCTGCTTTCAAGAAGGCCTTGTTTGCCAAAGCCTGTGCCGAGTCGCTCTCAAACCAGTCACCGGCATCCTCATAAGCCTTGAGGGCCTTGCTAAAATCGGCAACTTGCTCCTCGTACAATTGAGCCAGATCCATCTTGAAGTTGGCACCACGACGGAATTGACCCCTGGAAGTGAAGAAAGTAATGGCCTGTTCTAAACTGGAGGCAGCACGCGCTGGGTCCTCGTTCCTATAGGCTTTGTACGCCTCGACAAGGTTGTTGGCAGCCTCGTCCCTGTTGTCGGCCTTGGTCTGGGCAGCAGCAGCCTTGTCAAAACATTCACCTGCCTTGGCCATCTGCTTTCTGAGCTTGTACTGGTTGGCAGCCTGGACGTACAGATCACCAGCCTCCTCGGCCTTTTGTTGCGAGCTGGAGCCAAAGACGGAGCCAAGGAATCCTTGCTTTTGGTTGAGCAGCTTTTCAGCCTGAGAGAAGTTGTCAGCACTTGTGCAATAGGAGGTTGTCTCTTGGATAATGACTTACCTGGTGAACGAGTTCCTCTGGCGAAGACATGGTAATTGATTATTTTGTGTGGCAATGAAGAGTAACAGTTTTAAGATTTGGTGTCCCCCCTCCAAAAACGCGAATTTTTGGCATCTCCACGAAAAGGAAAAAGTGTTACCCTAACTTCGTCGTCTTTTTTCTTTTTGCCGCGCGGGTAAAATGCCAGAATTTTTCAGTGAAGGGCTCTTTTGTCGTGTCTTACACTTTCACAAAACTCACCAAAGGATGTCCTCCCTTTTGCAAGTTGCCACCAAGGCGCCGGCCGTTGCCTACGACGCCTTGATCGCCGCCGCTTTCGTCAACTCTTTGTCCGCCGACTCCGTCGTTGTCGACTTTGTCGATGACAAGGCCGTGCAAGGCGCCAACGCTGCTGTCGAAATTGACGGGGTCAAGTCCGCTGATGTTCTGGCTCAGTTGGCCAAGAAGTACCCTTCTGTGCTTTTGGCCGGCGACGAGTCTTCTGAGTGGATCCAATTCGCCAAGGATCTCACGGTCAAGGACTTCAAGAAGCTTGCTGTCTCTTTGGAGAAGCTCGATGCCCATTTGAACTTCAGATCGTTTGTCCTGGGTTACGTACCAACTGTGGCTGACATCGCTTTGTGGGGTGCCCTGAGATCCAACGGTATGGTTGGTTCCATCATCAAGAACACTGTGTACATCAACGTTTCCCGTTGGTACTTGTTTTTGGAGTCCGACAAGAAGTTCTCGGGTATTGTCGAGTTGTTCACCAAGGCTGTCGCTGACTTGAAGAAGGCCGCCGCCAGTGGTAAGAAGAAAGAGGTCCACAAGGCCAACTTTGACATCGACTTGCCAGGCGCAGTTGATGGCCAGGTCGTCACCAGATTCCCACCTGAGCCATCTGGATACTTGCACATTGGTCACGCCAAGGCTGCCATCTTGAACAAGTACTTTGCCGACCAATACCACGGCAAGCTGATCATCAGATTCGACGACACCAACCCATCGAAGGAAAAGGTTGAGTTTCAGGACTCCATCATTGAGGACTTGAAGTTGCTGGGTATCAAGGGTGACAGAACCACCTTCTCCTCGGACTACTTCCAACAGATGTACGACTTGGCCGTCCAATTGATCAAGGATGGCAAGGCCTACGCCGATGACACCCCACTGGAGCAAATGCGTGCCGAGAGAATGGATGGTATCCCATCGCAACGCCGTGACCGCTCCGTCGAGGAGAACTTGAAGGTCTTTGAAGAGATGAAGAATGGTACCGAAGAGGGTTTGAAGTCCTGTATCCGTGCCAAGATCTCTTTCGACAACCCAAACAAGGCCCTTCGTGACCCAGTCATTTACAGATGCAACTTGACTCCTCACCACAGAACAGGCACCACCTGGAAGATGTACCCAACCTACGACTTCTGTGTCCCAGTGGTTGACTCCTTGGAAGGTGTCACCCACGCTTTGAGAACAATTGAGTACAGAGACCGTAACCCACAATATGACTGGTTCTTGAAGAACTTGAGCTTGAGAAAAGTGCACATCTGGGACTTTGCCCGTGTCAACTTTGTCAGAACCTTGTTGTCCAAGAGAAAGCTCCAATGGTTTGTCGACAAGGGTCTTGTCGGCAACTGGGATGACCCAAGATTCCCAACTGTCCGTGGTGTCAGACGTCGTGGTATGACTGTTGAAGGTTTGTTCAACTTTGTTATCTCCCAAGGTCCATCCAGAAACGTCATCAACTTGGACTGGAGTGTCATCTGGGCCATGAACAAGAAGGTTATTGACCCAGTGGCCCCACGTCACACCGCTGTTGTCAATCCAGTCAAGTTCACCTTGATTGATGGTCCAGCAGCCCCATTCGTTGAGAAGAGAGCCAAGCACAAGAAGAACCCAGCCGTGGGTGAGAAGGACGTTGTCTTCTCCTCCAACCTTGTCATTGACCAAGACGATGCCGACTCTTTGGAGAATGGCGAGGAGTTGACTTTGATGGACTGGGGTAACGTGATTGTCACCAGCATTTCCAAGGATGCTGACGGCAAGACAACCTCGATCGAGGCCAGAGTCAACTTGGACGGTGATTTCAAGACCACCAAGCACAAGTTGACCTGGTTGTCTGCCGACTCCACCGTTGACGTTGAACTTGTTGACTTTGACCACTTGATTGTCAAGGACAAGTTGGAAGAAGGTGACAACTTTGAGGACTTCTTGACCCCAGAGACTGAGTTCCACACTCCTGCTGTCGCTGACTTGAACGTCAAGAACATGGTTGAGGGTGACATTATCCAATTCGAGAGAAAGGGTTACTACAGATTGGACAAACAGGCCCAAGACGGTAAGCCAGCTGTCTTCTACACCATCCCAGATGGTAAGACTGTTAACAAGTACGGTTCCAAGAAGTGATTTGTTTCTCCCCAGCCTTAGATTACACTTAATACAAGAATGGTTAGATTTACGCTTTACCCAAATCTAGACATCATTGCAGCGTCCCTATGGCACAGCATAGTCCTTTTTCTGGACCTACAGAACAGCCTGATTGCCTCACTTTTGCAGTGTCTGGCGTATGCATTGCATGGATCTATTGATAGTTGCTGTGCAGTTGTGAGGTAATAACCTGAGTTCGACCTTTCGGGACCCTCATTAGTGCGCAATTCAGCCCGTATTGATTTTACGAACAAGCAAGGTACTGGAAGTAGTGTAGGTCGTAAAAGCCCCCGTCACCTCTTTCCCAGGTGTGAGCGTCTTAGCAGCTCGTCATATATGTCACTTGTCTTGCGTACATCAGTGCAACAGATGGCATTCTGTTAAAATGGATAGTGACGTATCCGCTGCAATGTCCGATGCTGCGGGACAAGGGAGTTAATTTCCGCCTTAAACCTTATTTCAACTTTCTGGCCATTCTTTCAAAACTGAGGTTAAGATTGCTTCTCAAACGAAGAGCGCTTTGGGAGCTGCAAGGCAGTAAAATCAGGGTCTTGTAACCGTTCTACGTGCGTACATGAGTTCTGGCGGAAGCAAAAAAACCGGCTTAAAACCAGTTGTATGGTGCGCATTCAGATCGACACAAACATTACGATGCTCAACGACGTCATTGGACAAGGCAAATTAGCAGCAAAAAGAAAGAAAAAAAAACCCTGTAAACCTTCCTATGCACAAAGGCCGTTGGTCGTTGGTATCTCAGTCAGGACAAAAATTTCTGAAATGCGGACGGATCCCAACAGCGCGTATTGAATGGAAGCGGTGTACGGATGTTACTCGGGAACTTCGCGAATTTGACGCTCAAAACAAGCCCACAAAAAGGTAAACAAAGAGGTGAGGTACCAGTAACAACGCGTCCATCGCAGCTACAATGTCCGAGAAGCACATCAGATTTGGCCAGTTACAGAATGTGTGCAACAAGGCACTGTCTGAATCCCAGAAAGTGCTAACAGAAGCCAACATCGTGGCTTGTTATCCGTCATTGCAAGGTGACGGAGGGGCACGGATCATCAACACAGTACGAGGCAATCTAATAGATTCCTGGGGTCAGAACACACAAAAGGAATTTGAAGCGATATTTGAAGAGAGAGAAGTGAAGCAGAAACTGGATCAGTTGGATGATTTGATTGCAGAGGCTCAAAAAAGGGAAGACACTGATGGAGTCAAGTTGAGCGATTTGTCCACCAGCGACATTTTGCACTCCCATCTCTTACCAATGAAGCAGCAGCAGATACGGCAATTGAAAGAGCAAGTGGAGAAGCTCAGATCAGACAATCTATCGCTTCTGGATGAACTACAAGCGGAGTTGGATCAGGCCAGGACGATACGAGGCGAGATCACAACAAGTGTCGACCAATTGAGGAGCCTGAATGCAGTGGCTGCTGAGACAAACTTGGCAGACGAGTTACAACAACTGGTAGAGCTCACTCAGAAGGAGGAAACAAGAATAGTATAACATTCATTTTGTTTAAAAGATCAAAACATACATACAAAAAAAAACCGTCCTAGGCGTTATCCAAGAGATAGTTAGTGGCAGCCTCAAGGTTCCACTTTTCTCTCTCGAGGGCAGCTAGTGCCTCCTGTTTAGAGAAGCCCATTCCTTCCAGCTCCTGCACGGCAAGGGAACGGGGAGTCGTGGCGACACGCGGTCTCGATGCTGGCACTTGTGGAATGGCAGGCACCGGTTGCGCAACAGCGTGTTGCTGGAATTGTGGAGCAGGATTTTGCACCGGTGGCTGGCCCTGGTTGCCGAATCCCGCAAAGATCTGCTCCCATTCCTCATTCTCCTCCTGTGGATGGGTCGCCTCCTCGGCACCGAAGAAAGCACTCTCTTCAATCTCGTTTTGGAGATCGCGTTGGTGGTCAAACTCGTCATACTCGCCAAATGTTTCCTCAGCAGCAGCAGCCTCCAGACCGTCAAATTCATCAAATTCGTCTGCTGGGGCCTCCTTCGCTGGCTCCAGATCGCCAAACTCATCGGCATCTGCCTCAGCATTTACTGGAGGCTCCTCAGGCGCCTCTTCAACATCCTCAGATACAGCAGGGGCCGCCACAGGTGCTGCCATCTCCTCGGACTCATGGAAAACCTCGTCTTCGCTATCACTCTCGTTGATTTCAAGCTCCTGGATCGGTGGGAACTCAGCGTCACCAGCAGTGGCAGCTGGAAGAGAAGAAGCTGCAGCGACAACTGGAACAGCAACATCTTCGTGTTCTTGCTCCTTCTTCTCTGCAGGAGCCCAAGCACCTGGTATGGCAGCCTCAATCTCATCAGCCGCATCAGCAGTGGCGCTCTCCGGTTTCAAAGTAGACTCGCTCTCGGACTTGGCCTCTTCAACCAATTCAAAGGAACCGGCACCGGAGCCCTCCGTGTTGTAATCCTTGGACAAGACATCTTGAACCAAGGCAGGCTCCTCATCAACGGCCTCAACTGTGGCAAGGTCATCCTGGCTCGTCTCCTCGGTCTCATCACGGACAGACTGTGGGGCATTGTTCTGAACAGAGGAGCTTGGAGAATCGGCTCTTTCCAGCTCAAGGTTGTTGAACTGGTTCGCAGTACGGTATTGGAACTCGTCCGAGGCAACAGAGGTGCCTTGATCAGTGCTGTCAGTTGGAGACGAGAACTGGGTGTTGGTTGGCTCGCTCTCAGCAGCTTCACTGGCAGTGGTGGCAAGTGTCGCGGCTGCTGCGCCAGCTAAACCACCAACAACAGCAGCAGCAGCAGCAGTGGTACCAGAGACACCAGAAGCACCACTAGCTTCAACTTTCTTCTCTTCAACAATTTCTGGTGTAGCCTGTTTCTCCTGAATTCCCGCTGGCAAGGCAACAGATGTAGAAGTATCAGCGGACGCCAATGGGTTGAATCCCGTGGTGGCATCGTTGATTTGCTTGTAGGAGAAATCTTGAACTCTTTGAGCGTATTCAAACTGTTGCTGGTGCAACTGAGCCTCAGCCTCATCCAGTTGTGTCTTTCTTGCTTGCAATCCGGCAACCAATTCAGAGATGCGAGCATCCTGCTCCTCGATGACAGCCTGGTTTTGCTTTTGCTCCTCAAGTCTGGCAGCAAACTCTTGTTCACGGGCAGCAAATTCTGCTTCAGATTGTTCGAGTTGCGCCTTACGTTCAACAAGGGTAGCCTCAGAGTCAGTGATTGACTGAGCAAAAGCGGCCACTTCAGCTTGCTTTGCAGTCAAGTTAGAGTGATGGGTTTCGAGCTCGGAGGAAGTGGCGAGCAGGGCAGCAATCTCAGTTCTAATGTCCTCGCTCTTCAAGTTGTTGACTTCGAGCTGCTTGGAGGAGATGGCTGAGAGACCCTTCGATTGTCTGACATCGTTCTGCGTTTGCTCGAGTTGCGCTTGTAGGTCAGTCTGTTGTGTGCTCCATAAAGCTAGCTTCTCCTTCAAGTCTGCGGACTCGGCCTGGGCAGCTTCCAATTCGGTTTGAAGTGCAGTGTATTCGGTCTGCGCCTGGTTTAATTTAGCCTCAGCGATGGAGGCCTCCTTTCTCAACTCTTCAACCTCAACCTTGACTTGTCCTAAAACCTCTTCCGCTTCAGAGGTCTTCTGTACTTCACTCTCGTAAGCGACACGCAAGTTGGCCAACTTTGTCTCAATGTCGGTCTTCATCGCCGTGATCTTGGCTAGCTCAGCCTCAGCTCTGGCACGTTTGTCGTGGAGTTGTGATGTTTGGTTGGTGAGGGATCCAATCTGGGTCGAGAGGTTTGCCAAGTCCGTGGTGGCCTGAGATAATTTGCCTGAAACTTCAGGGTTGGAATCAGCCAAGAGGTCATTGTTGTTTGGCAATGGGGCCGCAACTGACCTGGATTGGACGCCAGAGCCAGCGCCAATGTTGAACGATGGCATTGGTACTGGTACTGGCACTGGCACTGGCAGAGCAGATAGTGATGGCAGCTTGGCCACAGAAGAACCAGTTGATTGTGGCTGGAAAGAAGTCTGGCGAGATGGTGGGGCAGGGAATGGGTTGGATGTGGTGGTCTGTGGTTGAGCTTGGATAGGAGGCGCAACGGCAGGTTGAGAGAGCGCTGGTGCTGGTGCTGGTGCCAATGATGCGGTGGAAGTTGGGGACTTGACCTCTTTTTCCTGGACGACAAGGCCTTGGCCAAAAGTGGAAGTTGGAACAAACTTGCTGCCTGTTGGAGTATACTTGACGCTCGAGCTGGAGACGTTTCTGTCACTGCCGGAGACGGAAGCGGGTGGCGTGGAGAAGGCATCGTTCAGGTCAACGAGGTCGCTGAGAGAAGAGTGTGGTTTGGTGTCACGGGACGGAATCTGTGGGATCTGCTTTGGCTGGTCTTGAACCGGAACTGGGGAAGCTTGCGGGTCGCCATGGAATTGTGGGAGTAGGGACTCTGGCACAATGTGTGGAAGCTCGACGCCGGCAATCTTCTTCTGCACGAGGAACATGGCAATGGCAAACTCATCCTTGGTGAACTCGCCCGTGTTTTGAATGTCGGCCAAGTCCCAGATGGCGGCTAGGACATCCTGTGGTAACTGCGAGGTCATCAAGAAAGGGGCCACTTCTCCAGCTCCCAATACACCGACATTGTTCTTGTCGAGACTGTCAAATAGCGCATTGAACTGTTGCTTCTTCTGGGTCGAGATGGCCCAGTCGGTCGAGGCATTGGCAAAACTGGATGGCACCCTGTTGACCACTGGTCTCACGGCGGCCTGTGGTGAGGCGTACGAGGAGCCGAGACTGCCACCGGTGGAGTTCGAGACTTGGAAGCTGTTGACCTGGTCCCACAGGGACTGTGGCACACTTGGTGGCAAGCTTGTCAAGCTCCCATTCAAAGTGTTTTGGATCAGGTACATGGCGAGAATGAACTCGTTCTTGGACAATTGGCCAACGTTGTTTCTGTCCACCAGGGACCAGATCTGTCCCAGAGTTGGCGTGGGTAACTTTGCCTTCATGAAGATGGCTCTAGCCTGTTCACCCGAAATGACACCGGCCGCGGCATTCTTCGCAAACAATTGGGCGAACTTTGACAAGTCGTTGTTAGTGAGTGGTGGTAACGACGTAAACTGTGGAGCCAGTTGGTTTTGCGGTGGCAGCTGCTGCTGTGGTTGGGTGCCTGTTGGGAGCACAGCCTGCTGTGGCTGCTGTTCGTCACCAAATCTGGCAAGTGGACCTGCAACCTGAATAAGCGATTGGTCTGGCTTGGAGCCGTTTTGAACGTGACCAATCAGTCTCAAGGCAATGGAGAAAGCAAATTGGTTGAGGAAGCCAAGGTTCGTCGAGTCAGCGAGTTGCCAGATCTCTCCCAGGACGGTTGGAGGCAGTCCAGACTTCTCGAACGTTGATCTGGCGCCTTCGCCAGTGACAACGCCGAGTTGTTCCGGGTCCAATGAGCGGAAGATGGCGCTGTAGCGCTGTTGCTCCTCGCTGGTCAGAGGCTGGCGCAATTGCTGAGAGGCCATAGCTTCTTTTTTGTGGTTTTCTGGTTATGCAATTGAGCTTTTGCTTGATGTTGTTTTTTGCTATAGCGACTGCACACACCTCCGCTTTTTTTTTTTTTTTTTTTTTTTTAATCGGCGAAAGTTTCGGATCCTTTGCCGACACCGCGAATCGAACCGCGGGCAGATGTTTAACTTTTAATTCACTGCTTACGTCATTCGCGTCGACGTGTCAAATTACCAGGAAGAAGGAAAGAAAAAAAAAAGACGCGACGAAATCTCAAATTTTGTATACACACACCACCTGCACGCACTTAAAGACCCCCCACTGCACAATGGCTAAGAAGACCCCGGCTGCCGCCAATGCCGCCGCCACTCCTTCTACCAAGGACGCCGAGGACACTGTGCCGGCTCTCCAATTCGGCAAGGGCTCGCAGCGCGAGTACCTCATCACCACCCCACCAAAAGACCTCAACAAACTGCGTGCCATCAGGTGCAACGACAAGCTGTACCTCGGTGCCCTGCTGCTCATCTCCGCGTACTTCAGACTCCAGAACCTGGCCAATCCAGACTCGGTTGTCTTTGACGAGGTGCACTTCGGCGGCTTCGCTCAGAAGTACCTCTCGGGTCAGTTCTTCATGGATGTCCACCCACCGCTGGCCAAGATGCTCTATGCCGGTGTCGCTGCTCTCGGCGGCTTCAACAGCACCTTCACTTTCGAGAAGATTGGCCTCGAGTACCCTGCAGATGTCCCATACGTCTTGATGCGTGCTTTCTCTGCCGTCCTCGGCTTCGGCACCATCGTTCTGTTCTACTTGACATTGAAGGCCTCGGGTGTCAGACCTAAGGTTGCCTTCCTAGCTGGTCTATTGTTCGCCTGGGAGAACTCCTACGTTACCATCTCCAGATACATTCTGCTAGATGCCCCACTGATCTTCTTCATCGCTGCGGCCGCCTACTCGTACAAGAGATTCCAAAACGAGGTGCCGTTCACTTTCCAATGGTACAAGTCTTTGGTCTCCACCGGTGTTGGCCTCGGTCTCGCCGTTTCCTCGAAGTGGGTTGGTCTATTCACCATTGCCTGGGTTGGTATCCTCAACGTTTATGACATTTGGTTCTTGATTGGTGACTTGACTGTCCCAGTCAACAAGATTGTCAAGCAGACCGCCACGAGAGGTGCCATCCTGCTAGGTGTCCCGGCCATGCTGTACGTTTTCTTCTTCTCCGTTCACTTCAACATGTTGCGCAAGGAGGGTGATGGCGGTGCCTTCATGACCTCTGCCTTCAGATCCTCGTTGGAAGGCAACAAGATCCCACAAAACACCCTGGCCAACGTTGGTGTCGGCTCCGTTGTCACCATCCGTCACATTGACACCCAAGGTGGCTACCTGCACTCCCACGCAGCTTTGTACGAGACCGGTTCCCAGCAACAGCAAATCACTCTGTACCCACACCTTGACTCCAACAACGACTGGAAGATTGAACTTTACAACGTCTCCGAGGCTCCAACATCCTTCGAGCAGATTACTGACGGTACCAAAATCAGATTGTACCACACCAAGACTAGCCACAGATTGCACTCCCACGACCACAAGCCCCCAGTCACTGACAATGACTGGCAAAAGGAGACCTCCTGTTATGGCTATGAAGGTTTCTCCGGTGATGCCAACGATGACTTTGTTGTTGAGATCCAGAAGGATTACTCCAAGAGGGGCGCAGACAAGAACCTGAGAGCCATTGAGTCTGTCTTCAGATTGCGTCACGCCATGACTGGCTGCTACTTGTTCTCCCATGAGGTTAAGCTTCCAAAATGGGGGTTCGACCAGCAGGAGGTTACTTGTGCCACTCAGGGTGTTATCTCCAAATCCCTATGGTACATTGAGCGTAACGACAATGAGTTCTTGCCAGCGGATGCTGAGAGAATTTCCTACCCTAAGATGTCACTATGGGAGAAGATTGTTGAGTCCCACAAGAAGATGTGGCAAATCAACTCTGGTCTAACCTCTTCTCACACTTACCAATCTGACCCAAGCTCCTGGCCATTCTTGACTCGCGGTATCAACTACTGGGGTGAGAACCATAAAAATGTTTACCTGTTTGGTAATGTGCCTGTCTGGTGGGGTGTCACCGCCTTGATCTTTGGCTTTGCTATCTACGTTGCCGTGCAGGCGCTGAGATGGCAACTCGGTGAGAGAATCGCCTCCGATCCTCATGTCTACAACTACAACGTGCAAACGTTCCACTATGTTCTTGGCTGGTTCATTCACTACTTCCCATCTTTCCTTATGGGCAGACAATTGTTCTTGCACCACTACTTGCCAGCCTACTACTTCGGTGTCCTGGCTCTGGCGCACTTCTTTGACATCCTTGTCAGCTACGTTTTCTCCAAGAAGAGAACTGTTGGCTACACTTTTATTGGAGCTTTTGCCCTTGTGTCGTTCTTCTTCTTCTACAACTACACTCCAATCATCTATGGTACTGAGTGGACAAAGGCCCAGTGCCAGGCGGCAAAGTTGTTTAACTCTTGGGACTTCAACTGTCACACCTACTTTGATGACTTGAAGGAGTACGCTGAGTTGTCAAGCACTCCTGCAAAGATCTTTGAGCCTGTTGCCACCCAAAATGTCTGAGGATCAAGCGTACACATGAACATAAAAGAATGAAATTATCTGTGATAAAACTTGTAGATTTGCCTGGGGTGTGTGAGTGTGTTACGGTCTTTTCGATAAGCTTCAGCGTTAAACTGCTTTATGGTCCTCAAACCTATCGAGGGGGAGAACCACGTGAATTATACTCTTTCAGATAGATAGAATCGAGGTTGACGGTTAAATGTGATTGATACCCTAATATTGCTACTAAACTGTATCAATGCACGGGTTTCGTTCCTAGTCCGCTAGTGGCTCAATAATAGCAGTACCCTTTTCTAAACAAATGGGTATACGTATTTCAGCGGCCGCATCCCCTTTAATACAACTTCAGCCACACTTTCACTACAGTAGCAGCCACCGATCATTCCTCCAGTCTATAGACGTTTATAATGATATTAAATTAATAATATTAATTAATAATATAAATATAATTTATTTCCTTGAATGGGAACCTTTGTTTGTTAAATTATATTTCAATTTGGAGACCATGCAATGGACTCAATACCGTCGGTGTCATCGGCATATCCGATGGGTTGGTGAAAGTGGCCAAGATATTACGCCATTAAAACACATTAACAGCGCCCGAGTCCCAACATAACATGTTCTTTTGAACTACAGGGCCTTAATTCAAAGGTCATGCACGCTAAAGCTCTATCAATAAGGTATTTGGTGGCAGGTCTAAACAAATTGGGACGCCCACTCAAGATCATCGGCATTCAAGAAATCAGAGCCAGCCTGAGTGATTTGTCTGTACAAAGAGTCTCTTTTCTGGATGGGCCACCAAGAAACCTCCCATATTCTGGTAAGGATGCCCTTGGAGTGGGCATTCTGCACAACCGTCTTCAAAGCTTCAAACTGAGTGTCATTCAAGCCACTGGATGGGATATCAGTTAGTTCTGTGCCGATAATGGACTTCAAAGAAGCAGAGGCAATTGGGTTCAAAGTGGCAGGGAAGGCATCGGTCAGGTTTTGTAAAGGACCGTCAAAGAAATACTCTCTTGTTTTCTGGGCCTTGACAAAGGCCAGTGGGGTGTTACCCGTACCAATGACAGTGACTGGACCAGGGACGATACCGGTGCCATTGAACGTGGTTAAATAGCCAGCGTCCTTCAATGGTCTCAATGCCTCAATGACATGTGACCAGGTCGAGTTACCAGCAGTCTTGACATCGACAAACAAGTACAAAGTTGCCTGGGCCGCAGTGTCAAAGACACCATTGACCGTGTGATCTTTCCCAGTCAGGTTGTTGTGAGGGTTGGCCTGGTCCAAGATCTTTTTCAAAGGATTGACGTAGAGGGATGCAAACGTTCTGTTGGTGTTCAAGGCAGCCTCATGATGACCAACGTACAAGTTGCTGTCACCCTCAAACCACCAGACATCTGCCTCAACGGACTGGACACCGTAGGAAAGGGCCGTGTATAAGGGCACATCGCGCCAATAGTCATTGTGCGAATGAATCTGCTTGACAAAGACGTTGCGGGTCAAGTCGGAGGAGTAGACAGTGCCTGCGGAGTCCTCGAGCTTTGCAACGACTTGCTGAATCGGCGAGGCAGGAGCAGCTAACGATCTTGAGACGAGCTCAACAGCGAAAAGTGCAAGTGTGGCCAACTTGACCATTTGTGGATTGTTGAAGGGGCAAAAAATGTAAAACATAAATTGTGGGTTGGGAGGGAGTCTGAATTGGTTTTTATAGCGATGTAACTGTAACACGTTTATATCTTGGGCTCACGTGGGGGAAATCGGGATGGAATGTTGGAAACGCAAACAATCCGTTGTTGAAACAGATCCCCTATTTTAGCAATCAAGCCGACATTCTCGAAGGACCAACGTGGGAATACTTTAGTACGGCTGTGCAAGACATGTGTACTAGTTTGATTGGTAACTGCCAAGGAACTGATTCAGTGATAAAGTCTTTTCTTTCGTCCATTGACCGTTTTGTTCCGATGCTTCCGTTAACAACTTGATAACACAACTTTGTGTCATGTGCGCGCGCGGGGGGGATGGTGCTGGTTATGAAGCCCTTGCCCTTGCCGCTTTTTTCTGCAAACTGTCTTGTTAGGGCCACGACGACTCAAGCCCCCTGCCCCCTTCCCCCTGATCAAAAGCACACCAACAAAACTGGACATGGAGACACACCACACCCACCTCAAACGAAAAACCTGAAAATGGACACGCTGACTAACCAGGAGGAAGCGCTTCTGTACGAGTTTATCGCTATCACCAACTATCCTCACGAGCCACACACTGCCATCCAGTTTCTCCGAGCAGGCGACTGGAACCTGGAGAGGGCCATCATTGCCTACTACGAGCATTCCGAGTCTGCGCAGGAGCAGCTCAACGAGAACGCACGTCGAGCTTTGTTTCCTGGGTCGTTCCCTGACGCCCAGGGCGAATATGCCCTCAATGTCGGCGAGCAGGCGCAGGAGCAACTGAGACTGGCGCAGGAGCGAGCAAGAGAGGATGGCCGAAGAGGGCAGCAGTCTGGAAGCAGTGGCGGTGACAGCGTCTGGCGGAGCATACAGGAGAGACTGACGAGATTGACTGGGGCGCAGCGGTATACCTCGCTGCCAAACGGCGACGGCGAAGAACAAGGGGGGATATTCGCTCTCGGCGCGGAGAACAAGCTCTTTTATGCGCTCCAGTTTGTGCTGTACGGCCCCATGTGGCTCTTTTACAAAACGACGGAGATCTTGTTGCTGATTCTTTCCAAAGCGTTCCCTGTTGTCAAGCGACTGACCACAAGATACTCTCAGAACAGACACAGCTCGAGATCCGAGCCTAAGGGCATTGAGCCGTCACACATTGCACGCAACTTCATCTCTGACTTCAATACCTATTACAGGAACGACGACAGAGTTGACTTCTTTGAAGGAGGGTACACCTCTGCAATGTATTTGACTCGCAGGGACGCCAGATTCCTTGTTGTCTATCTACACAGCGATGAACACGATGACACCAACGACTTTGTCGAGGGCACACTCTTGCACCCCGACACGTTGAAGTTCTTCAAAGAGCACAACATGCTGGTCTGGGGCGGTGATGTCCATGAGAGCGAGGCGTACCAAGTTTCCAATTTGCTCAGTGCCGCAAAGTATCCTTTTCTTGGCCTTGTCTGTTTGAAGTCCGACTCACAGGAGACTCCGGGCGGCACAACACTGACGGACCCAATCTTGACATGTGTCGCCAGAGTTCAGGGACTTGTGTCCTTTAGTACCGTCATTGAGAAGTTCACCAGTCAGGTTGAGAAGTTGGAGCCAGGCCTGATTGCGCTGCGTGCTGAGAGACAACAGCAGGAACTGGCAAGAGTCATCAGAGAGCAACAGGACCAGGCGTATCAAACGTCGTTGCAACGCGACCGCGAGGCTGCCGAGCTCAGAAGACAGGCGGAGCAATTGAGATTGCAAAAGGAGCAGTACCTGAAATGGAGACTTTTGACATTGCTGCCTGAAGTTGACGCGGAGCGAAGAGGCGAATATGCCCGTGTGGCCGTCAGACTCGTGACCGGCGAGAGAATCTCCAGACGCTTTGATCAAAATGCCACCCTGGAAGAAATATACGCATTCACTGAGCTGAGCCAGACAGGGATGTTGAACACAGTTGTCGAGCAGGTGGAGAGACCTTCTGACTTTGAATATCCTTATGACTTCAAACTGGTTTCACCAATGCCGAGAGCAGAAGTGCCTGCCTCGCTCGATGTTCTAATCAAGGACGAACCCTCGGTGTGGCCTGGTGGGAACTTGGTTGTCGAGGAGATCCAGGAGTAAAATTATCCATAATGACGAAGTGACGAAATCTACGTGTGTGTCCCCCCCCCCCCCCCCCCCCCCCC
>JAJMKO010000046.1:40160-79044 GCA_030569275.1 [Candida] sanyiensis | reverse complement strand
GGGGGGGGGTGAAAACAAAACAAAAGAAAAACCAAACGCCATCAAAAAACTCATAATCAGAACATATCTTCCTGTATCTCATCCGTCGCCAATCTCATTTTCTCCTCGTTCAAACGTCTCTTCATCAGGATTTGTGACTTTCTAAAACCTTTGTTGATACCTCTGACGATTGAAAGACTTGTACGGAGGCTCTTGGATGGCCACCTCATCTTCAAGGCAGAGAAATGACGCTCCCTTCTTTCCATTCTCTTGCGGAAATCCCGCAGACTTCTCATAGTCTTCGGATATTTCTCTTGCAACTCCTGGATGGTAAACATACGCTTATCCTTGTTGAAACGTTTACCACCCATGATGTAATTGTAGATAGAGCTTTCAACTTCCTTCTTAGTAATGTAACCAAGACGCAAAGAGTGGCTCAAGTGACGGCCTCTGCTGATCTTTCTGATAATCCTCTCGCCTCTTCTCTTAGAGGCAAGGATCTCCTGTCTCACAGCTTTGTGCGCAATAAAACCGCCAATCAACTTCTTTTCAACCAAGTAGAGGGCATCATGGAACGTTCTTTTCCTGGCAATCAAACGACGAACAATCCAGTTGATGTTGTTGGAGGTGAATGTAAATCCGTGAACAAAGAGCAAATCGTGGAACAACTTGACAAACTCTTGGTCCTTCTTACTATTGGAGAAGTGAGTGAAAATCTGCTTGATGACACTGTTGTAAACCTTCTTCAAGTTGCGGTCGGCCTTACCATCAAGTGTCATCAATGACTTGATTCTCTCTTGAAGATTTTCATAAGTGACACCAAAACTACCCCATTTTCCAAGTTTTGCGAAGAGAGCTAGTTCTTGCTTCATGTAGTTGACTCTCTGATCCACGTAGTAGTTTGGACTGACAGTTCTGTAATTGGACAAGATTCTGTAGGCGTCTTCAGCCTGATAGAACTTTGTCAATGCAGATAAAACAGGTCTCACAACAGAAAAGGATAGGTTACCACGTAGATTCAACTTTCCAGTGTGGACCTCCTTGATGATGTTATCAACAACAGCAATAGGGTCTTCAAAGTTATCCTTATTGACTACACTGAGCTGAACCAGTGAGACCAAAAGTTCATGGTACATGATCTTGCTCATATCGTGGCCCTGCAGATGAGCGGCATTGAATATATCCAATGCCTCGCTATGTCTGCCGTGCTTGTTGTAAGCCTTCATCAGAACCTCATAGAATCTTGTGTTTGGCTCCAAGTTCTCCTTGGATTTTAATTGTTTGAGAACATCCAGTGCCTCGTTGAAACGGCCAAGGAGCGCGTAGTATTCGGTAACCGTCAAGTAATACTTCAAGCTTTGGGATTCAGAGAACCTGTCCTGAAGTGAATTGAATGTGATGTGAGCAGCAAGGTAATCCTCAGTGAAAATGAAGGACTTCAAAAGAATATCATACATCCCGACAGTAGCTCTCTCAAGAGGAATCTTGGAGAAAAGATCTTGCGCCAAGTCATAGTTCTTCAACGAAAAATGGAATCTCATGAGCAGCTCCATGAAACGCATGTCGGGCTCAATATCCAACACGGTCATCCACTTTTGCAATTTGGCAAGATTGTCTGAGCTTTGGTCTTTCAAACAGGCTTCCATGACATAGTTCATCTGATTGACGCCTATCGCCAGCTTACTTTGATTTTGAACTTCAATTAGGGAGATTGCCGAACTGGATTCGCCGGTGATGGCAAAGTGGCGGAACAAGGTAAGCATGGTGTCACGGTCTGGCTTCCTTCCAATTTCTTTGATACGTCCCAGATACGATCTAATATCAGTCGAGCGATTTACCACAGCGTTTTGCAATTCAACGTTGATCATCTCCAATGAAGGTGGGTTGCCGTGTGATTTGTAAATGGCGTGAAGAGCTTCAAACTGCTGCTGCTTGCCGTTATCCAAAAGGTAGCTCAACACCAATTTCGCTTGCGATGGGAGAAGGATGTTCTTTGAGAAGAGTTGTGGGAGTGTTGTATTTGTCTCAGTCTTCTGAAGAAGACGGAATAGGCTTCTGTTGGCAATACTCAGTGCTCTCTCGGAATGGTGGTCCGGGTGGGCATGGAAGAACTCGAGAAGTGGCAGAGCGACATCCTTGACTAGAGACTCAAACTCGAGGATACGCAGATGGCGATAAAACAAGGGCTCTGATTGGCACAGAGATGGAGTGATATCCCACAGTCTCTTTGCCTGGGATTTGGTCTTCGCCTGACCACGACTGTCGAGTTTGAAGTACTCGCTGCTGATGTGGGAGATGAGGTTTGCCTTTGCCGAGTTGCTCGCGATGAACGTGAAGAGGAACTTGAGGTCGTTGACGTCGGTGAAGTAGGGCACAATGCGGGACAGCGAGGAACGGAATCTCGGGCTTTGAAAACTCAGGTCTGGTGCAGACAAGCCGGCGAGCGTCACCCAGAGCTTCAAGGCGATTGCTGGCTTGCCGTGACTGAGGAGAATCTCCACGGAGGACTCTAATAGCCCCAACAGGCTTTGATCTTCCAAACTCTGAAGGTTTGCGGAGATGGTCTGGAATTCCCCTAGACGGGCCAGTTTGCATGTGAGGATGATCTGGGCTGCTGTGGTCAAATTGCCCTGCAACGCACTCAAAATCTCGTCAACAAAAGCGTACTTCTTGAACTGGAGGAGTACTTTCAAAGCTTCGTAGTGATGCTTGCTGAATGCCGGAATATCAGAGACTGCATAGTCCAAGAGGAGGTCTTTGAGTCTAACCAAATCCTCCTTCGTTTTGGGTTTCTTCTCTATCAGAGAAAGGCATTCATCCAAGCCGTACGACTGTGAAGACTCTGAAACTGGCGTTATATGTGTTGGGGTAGTTGTAATGGACCTTAGACGTGGTCCTCTGCCCAATGTTCTGTGTACAGGAGTTTGGGAGCGTAAGCCAATGGAGGCCTTGAGGAGTCTGGAGATGGGCAGTCGTGGAATGAAGGAGCTCTGTACGACATGAAGACGCACAAACCTCCCCTGGTGTCGCATAGACCAACTGAGAAGGTCAGCATGGTATTGCTTGCTTCCCTGGAGGCAAATATCTGTGATTCGGAGGGACATCTAGGGATGTGGGCCCATACAACGTCTTTGGCTTCCTCTCCGCGATTGATATATGCAAAATGAATCAGAGTTCAAACGGGGGTATAGAAATTCGGGGGGTAATGTATGAATATCCAATGCCACTTGATCCCCTCAACACGTCTCCAAAGTGCGTGGAGAAGAGGTTTCTACACGCGGGCCAACAGTTTTGTGCGGTAAAATGAAAAAAATGGTTGAAAAAAGTCAAACGAGTCGGAATTGCAAGGCAAATTACGAGGGTAGTCATCTCATCGCAGAATTTTTTTTAGATACTGTTTTCAACCTGCAAACGCTCTGGACCAGCCCACCAAACCCAATAGTAACTACATACAGCATGGCCTCCTTTGATAAAAATAATTCCAAGTTTTCCAAGAACCGCTTTGTGGATCGCAGAGAGTCCAAAAACAGAGAAATCAAGCAAGCCTTGGTGCACAAAGCCAGACTGAGAAAGAACTACATCAAGGAATTGAAGAGAAGCGGCGAGGCAATCCCAGAGAAGCAAGAGAGAAGAGCAGAGGATAAGACTGACAAGAGGAAATCCTATGAAGAGCGTAAAGAGTTGATCAGGGAGAGAAAACAACAGGCGCGCAGACAAAAGGAGGAGGAGAGAGAAGAGAGAGAAAAGATTATTGAGAAGAAGAGAGACGAAAGATTGAAGAAGAAGGAACGCCTATCACAAAAGACCAGAACGGGACAGCCCTTGATGGGACCAAGAATTGAGAATCTACTTGAGAAGATCAAGAAGGACTTTGCCGATTAGGCAATCCTTACTCACAAGGATATAGAGCGCAGCAAACGCTCCAGCTCGCCAGAGACACTTCCAACAAGACTCTCATAGTCTAACGTGGCTGTATTAATGTCCAGATCCCAAGGTCCATCGTTGATATCCCAAAATCCCTTCTTTGTCACCTCTGTTGGGGCCTTGTGGACCTTGACCAGCTTCTCCAGCTCATCACTCTGACACTTATCCAAAACAGTATAGACTTGGAGGTCCCCACTTAGACTGAACGCAATGAATCTGCTTAATGTTTGTCCCTCGTAGTTGTGCGACCACCAAGTTGGAACGAGCTGACATCGCTTGAGATAAGGCATGAATGAGTTGAAAACACAGAATTGGTTGTTCTTGAGATTGTCCAGCCCAGTCACTGTGCATGCGACTTTATCTGTGGTCACTGTGATGCTGTCCTCCAAAAGAAGTGAGTTGGTAACCCTCTTCATCAGCGAATCAGGAGTCCTTATGTTCACAAGCTTTCCTCGAGAATCAAACTCAAGGGATGCGATGGACATGTCTTTGGTAGACACTAATGCCTTGTTTTCTCGGACATCAATGTCATAAACGACGGATTGGAAAGTCTTTACAAGCTCCGGGGATCCAATATCACCTTTTTCCCAATTGTACTCAAGTGTACATACCTCTGTTCCTGCAGAGAAGATTATTCTGTTGGGGCTGAGTTGACGAATTGAGAGAACAGCACCACTTGTTTTCACGCGCAACTTTTGTTTGACCTTGACAACATCCTTAGCTTTCTCATCGTGGGTGACACTCAGGATCTTGACACAGCCTCCAGTAGGTGTATTGCATCCAACAAGCAAAAATCTGAATGACTTTCTCGAAGATGGGATTGCCCACTCATCAACACACAAGGGGGTCTCATTGTCGAACAAGGATGATGAATCCTTGTTCAATCTGATATCTAGCTGCTTGCGACTATTTGCAAACATGATCCCATTCTCTGCCAAGATAGCGAAGAGCTTCAGGTGACACATGTACTTCAGCTTCTTGGCAACTTGAGCAAGGGGAACAGTTTTCAAGACAGGCTCAATGGTGGATGAAAGGTATGAAAGACAGAAGCCGTCATCTCTCAATAGGGCAATGTTCTCACGATCAATAACAACAACGCCATGAACATTTCGATGTGTTTGCTCACGGACAACAATTGGCACTGGGTACGCCTCCTTCAAGTTCAATTTCCAGATGTGCCCAGAAATTAAAATGATGTCGTCTTCTGTGAGATAGAGACTGATGGGTCCTGAAGAGACGCTCAGAATCATCTTGAATGTCAAAGAAGGAGCCCCAGCAATTAGCGAAATGGCATACGTTGCTAGGTTACCTGTTCTGCAACTGATATAAAGGATATCGCTGTGAGCCACGAGATCATGAGGTTCATCCAGGTCAATCTCAAATATCTTGGCTTCTTCAAGGCCATCTTCAACAACACGGCTCATGACAAGGGCCCTTGAAGTGCCCATGACAATGTAAAGGTTGCCGGAAAATACAAGGAACTTGATGAAGTTGGGCTGATGATGTAGTGGGATCTCCTTACCGATGGCAACGATAGATCCTGATCTGAACTGGAAGAGGCCTAGAGTCAGACCTCTGGAGCCTGACGTTGCTTCCCGAATTACGGCAGTAAGGTTTTCGAAACAGTCGGCGAGAACAATCTCCTCCTCAAACGACTGGATTATTGACTGCTCACCATCATCAAAGTTGGCAACAACGATGGATGTTTCGGTGACTTGAAGACAGAGATCATCGAGGGAAAACACAGAAAGAGTTCTCTCAATTCTTATTATTCCGCTATCAGAAACTGGGCTCAGCTCATCAGCGCCAAACTTCAGCACAAGGGTCTTGTCCACAAAGGAAAAAAGGAAAAACAGCTGATCGTTGTACATATGGGAAAATACAGCTGTTGCTGAACTCAACAATGGATCCGTGAGAATCTTCTCACAAGTGAGCCCAAGCTTGAGCTGAGAGAGACACTTGCCATGGGCAAGCCAGAGTTGTTCAACGCTGTTCGTCTTCTTCACCACCTCAATGTCAAACAAAGGTGCCCAGTTATCCCACTTCCTGATTGCAGGTGGGGTCTTGCAGACACCTGAACTCATGTCCATGTTCTCAAATCTTCGATAGCCACCTCTGGATGTTTCACTGGAATAGTAGACGTCGTAAGTTGTGAGGTTGATCTGTTCAATGAGGAAGTTAGACATCCTGGATATTTTGAAGACTGGATTGCAATGCGCAGTGTTGTTTTCAGTGATGATCAGATACACAGTACCGTCCTCTGTGGAGATGTAAATTTCAGTGTCGTTCAAGATGTTGAATGGTGCTTGTGGCTTGAAGAAGCTGACCGGGAATTCCCAATCAATGTGTGTTTCTGTAAATGAGGAGTCTGCTGACAAAAGTTGGTGCACTTTGACGTATGAAATGCTCTTTTCCCTAACAAGGATGACGGCATCGTTCAATGGGACGACAAAGACCGGGATATCGAAGTCAGCAGTCAGTAGGAACGGGGTGTGCTCTGTTATTCTGCGGTCATCGAGTAACCATTCAAAGATTCTTATAACGAGTCTTTTCTGCGAGGTGACTGCCATGGAAAAAACAAATGCGCACGAATCAGAATCCGGATTGGATACCTGTGGATCGATCAGACATGTGTGAAGGAGTGTGCCATCGAATGGGAGGTTCTGCAACTTGTCAATGGCGACACCTCTGGGAGTCTGGATGAAATAATAGAGCCGTATGAGTCCATTGACAGAAGTCAGCACTGCAGCGCGCCCAGACGAATGCGCGAAGATCTCCTTACCAACGTCAAATGGTGATTGTTTGGCTGTTCTGTGAGATGAGACACTTGTGGTCCACCATTGCACCACATATGGTTTGACTTTGAACCCTTCCAACACATGCAGCTTGATCAGGAGAAGATACCCTGTGGACAAGGTCAAAAGGAGTACATCCTCATCGTAGACATCGTCTCTGATCCTTTGACCCCGCAGCACGCTGGATGACCTGATGGTGCAATTACTCAGCTCAAATGTGGAGTTGTCACCTATTTTGATGGAGCTGTTCTGCACAGTGACGAGAGCCTCAGCCAGAGTGGGTGTCCTCCTCAGCAGGTCGCTGTAATCACTGTTCTCTGTTTCAGGGCGCTGCCTGCTCTTTGTCTCTCGAGTGTACTCCAGCATCAGTCCTTCAAGGTCGTCTTCCTCATCGATCCACGAGTCCTGGTCTTTGGGCCTCAGCTCGTTCCTTGTCTTCTCATCGAACCAAGCACCCTCCAGATCGCCAATATCTGCAGCCAGCCCTTCGAATGGCTTGTTCAGATCGAACCTGACGCGGTAGACCGCCTGGACAATGGGACTGGACACCAATCTGTGCCTGAGCACGCTGTGATTCTTCGCATGCTGCGGATTCTGCGGATCGGACGGGCTGTTCCAACGGTAGAACTGATCAGGGAGGTCAGTGTCCACCATTGCCAGGTCAGTGGCCTGGATTTCGTTCATACCCGGGCCGCAATGCAATGTCGTGTTGAGGAGCGTTTGGAGATAGTGAGATGACAACATTGTTTTTTTTTTTTTTTTTTTTTTCTTTCTTCCTACACAAACAGTTCTTTATATGTACAGCTTTCTCTATATACAAAACGAGACAATCTAATCAGATTGGTTTTTCTTTTGGTACTCAGCGATCAACTCCTTTTGCAAGTGAGTTGGGGCCTGGGCGTAGTGCTTGAACTCCAAAGAGAACTCACCTTTACCCTGTGTGGCAGCTCTCAAAGACGTGGCGAAGCCGAACATCTGGTTCAATGGACACTCTGCAGTGATGGTGAACTCATCCTGACCGTTCTCAGTGTCCTGGATAATCGCAGTGTTCTTGTTCAACAGGGCAATGACGTTGCCTTGGAACTCATTTGGAGAAGTGACAGAGACGTTCATGATTGGCTCCAAGATGACCGGGTTGGCCTTGAGGAAGCCTTGCTTGAAAGCAGCGAGCGAGGCGGTCTTGAAAGCCATCTCGTTGGAGTCGACAACGTGGACTTGGCCATCGTTGATAACCATGTTGACACCAAGAACCTTGTGGCCAATCAATGGGCCTTTCTCGATGGCATCCTCGAAACCCTTTCTGCAGGCGAGCAGGAACTTCTCAGGGATCTTACCACCGACAATCTGGGTCTCGAAAGAGTTCTCGCCTTCAATCGGGGTCATCTCACCGGCAACCTTGGCGAACTGGCCAGCACCACCGGATTGCTTCTTGTGGGTGAAGTCAAAAGTGGATGGCGCAGTGATGGCCTCTCTGTAGGAAACCTGTGGCTTACCAGTAACACAGTCAACGTTGTACTCACGCTTCATACGCTCCACGTAGATCTCCAAGTGAAGCTCGCCCATGCCGGAAATGACCGTCTCTTTGGACTCACCATCGTACTTGACTCTGAACGTTGGGTCCTCCTTTTGGAAACGGTTGATTGCCTTGGAGAAGTTGGCAACATCCTTGGACTTTGGAGTGATGGAGAGCGAAATGACAGCGTCAGGCACAAACATGGAACTCATGGTGATCTGCGTCGTGCCGTCGGTGAAAGAGTCACCGGACGCACAGTCGATACCGAAAGTGGCACAAATCTCACCTGGCCCAACCTCGGCGACATCCTCCATCTCCTCAGAGTGCATACGCACCAATCTGGCAACCTTGACCTTCTTGCCGGTCTTGACGTTGGTGATGAAAGAGCCTTTCTTCAAACGACCTTGGTAGACTCTCAAGTAGGTCAATTGACCGTACTTGCCTTCTTCCAACTTGAAAGCCAAACCAACGAATGGCTGAGCTGAGGATGGCACCAGTTCGACTGGCTGCTCACCTTGCTTGACATCGAGCCCCTTGTTCAAGATCTCGGAAGGGTTTGGCAGGTAGTCACAGACAGCGTCGAGAACGTGTTGGACACCAGTGTTGGCAAGGGCAGAACCCATCAACACTGGGGTGAACTTTCTGGCAATGGTGGCTCTTCTGATGGCGTCCTTGATTTGCTCTGGTGTTGGCTCAATCTCGTCAATGAACAACTCGGCAATGTGGTCGTCGACGTCAGCCAAGGTCTCGATCAGCAGGGCTCTCTTCTCCTCGACAAGCTCTTTCAACTCTTCTGGGATCTCGGCTTTTCTCAGGACAACACCTTGTTCGCCCTCGTTGTAGATGGCCACTCTGTCAATGATATTGACGACACCTTGCAAGTTTGACTCGGCACCGATAGGGACCTGGATGGCAGCAGCTGGGGTCTTCAACTTGGAGTTGATCTGGGCAATGGCCTTGAACGGGTCAGCACCCATGCGGTCCATCTTGTTGATAAAGGTGACTCTTGGCACGTTGTAACGTCTCATTTGACGGTCCACGGTGACGGTTTGCGACTGGACACCAGAGACAGCACAGACGACAAGGACGGCACCGTCGAGCACTCTCAGGGCTCTCTCAACCTCAATGGTGAAGTCAATGTGTCCAGGCGTGTCGATAAGGTTGAAATGGTAGTCCTTGTTGTCCTTCTCCCAGGAACAGTAAGTGGCAGCGGACTGGATGGTGATACCTTTCTCCCTTTCCAAGTCCATCGAGTCCATCTTGGCACCAACAGAGTCACGGCCCCTCACCTCATGGATAGCCTTGATCCTGCCCGTGTAGAACAGGACGCGCTCTGTGAAGGTGGTCTTACCAGAGTCGATGTGGGCAGAGATACCAATGTTACGCAGCCTAGAGGCGCTGGCGATGTCCTCGGCTGGAAGTTCGGAGATGATTCTGTCGATGGAGACCTTCTCCTCCTCGTATGTCTTGTTGGCCACGGTGTTGTGGAACAGTCTTCTTTGTGAAAAGGCCGGAGCAACGGCCGAGGCAACGGCCGGAGTACAGCGCGTGCTAACGACAGAAGCGGCGCGGAGACTGCGCAGAAGTGTCGACATCTCTTCTGAATGTGGTCTAGACAGTGACGGGCGGCAGATAGCACGATGCCCTTTTTCTTTTTGAAACTTTTGAGCGCGGCCGCTTTGGAAAAAAAAAAAAAAATAACACTGGGCCGATTTCGCGATTTTTTTCTCTCTCTCTCGTTTCTCTCGTTTCTCCGTTGACTAGGTAATATGGGCTCATAACGATAATAGGAGTTATAAGTCGGAGCTTTCCATGGGATTGATTGCAACTTGAATCAGTGCTGGCAGCTGTTAATTGGTTGGATGATCGGATAAAAACTTCCAAAAGAATATCATGCTGAATGAACTGTGCTCACTGGTGCTCATTGTTATTGTCACTGGCGATATGCAGAGATAATGGATTGATTTCAGGGCCAAGGCAGCAGTTGCGGTGGGCCCTGAAGTCTGACACGGATCACATTGCTCCAGCCTCCGCTCCTCATCTCTGCCACGCTTCTTGAGCTCCTGATGACTTCCCAATTTTCACCAATGTCTGATGATTTGGGATCCCGCAGTGTTTTTCGAAAGTCATCGCGAGAATTTATCCGGGGGAGGGGTCCCTCTATTTAAAACGCAATGCTTACCCCAGACACTACCATCCCAAAAACTCTTTCTCCTTCCGATATCAAGCGCATCGCATGTCCAGCTCACTAACTAACCCATCCATTGTGCTCAAGAAAGTGGGCGAGATTGCCCTCGAGAACAGACCCGACCCCCAAATTACCGACCCACACTATGTCAAGGTTGCCATCAAGAAGACCGGCATCTGTGGCTCCGATGTGCACTACTACACACACGGAAGCATCGGCAACTTCGTCGTGAAGGCACCAATGATCCTTGGTCACGAGTCCTCAGGTGTCGTTGTCGAGATTGGTTCTGCTGTCACCAGGGTTGCTGTCGGTGACAAGGTTGCCATTGAGCCAGGTGTTCCGAGCAGATACTCCGATGAGACCAAGGCTGGCCACTACAACTTGTGCCCACACATGGCCTTTGCCGCCACACCGCCTTACGATGGTACTTTGACCCGTTACTGGCTATCCCCAGAGGATTTCCTTGTCAAGTTGCCAGACCACGTATCTCTCGAGGAAGGTGCCCTTATCGAGCCATTGGCAGTCGCTGTGCACGCTGCCAAGAGAGCCAACGTCAGATTCAACTCCACCGCAATTGTCTTTGGAGCAGGACCTGTTGGTCTACTGACTGCCAGCACTGTCAAGGCCTTTGGTGCCACCAAGGTGCTTGTCGTTGATGTCGTGGACAGTAAGTTGGAGATGAGCAAAGAACTCGGTGCGACACACACCTTGAACTCGCTCAACGTCAAGAACTTCAAAGAAACGGTGCGCGAATTGCTCGGCGAGTTGCCAAACGTTGTCATTGAGTGCACAGGTGCTGAGGTTTGCATCAAGAATGGCATTGAGGTCATCAAAAGTGGGGGTAACTTTGTGCAAGTGGGCATGGGAAAGGACAACATCACAGTGCCAATGTCTGAGCTTGTGGTGAAGGAGGTTCTGTTCACGGGAAACTTCAGATACTCTTACGGCGACTACAAAGACGCCGTTGACTTGGTTGCCAACAAGCTAGTACCGGTCACCAAGATCATCTCTCATAGGTACAAATTTGATGACGCGCCAGCTGCCTTTGACAACGTTGTGGAGAACGGCAAGGACGTTGTGAAGACCATCATTGACGGCCCTGAGGAGGTTGCCAAGTTGTGAACTCAGGAAAAGTAGTGAACTTGATGATGAGACATTCCAAAGCTGAACCGGAAGGTTACCCCTTTGGGATCGGGGTTTGAAGTCGGAATTTTTCAAAGAAAAAAAAAAACCTAGTGGACCCTGAAATAAGTGAATTTTCTAATTATGTTTATGGGTATCGCAGTAGTTGGCATGCAGGGTTTCAAGGTTGAAAGGGGTGTCAAGCAGTAGGCAAGAGTCTCGCTATTGTGAGTACCACTCCCCACTTTATTTGTACTAAAAGTAGACTTTACAAGACAAACAGCACAATGGCCTAATTCAAACAAAGCAAAACACCCGATTTGCAAAAAAAAAACAAAAAACATAGCACCTTTGTACACAAACTAGAAACCGCTAGCAGTTAAATAAGCAAGGATGCACTTCAGCTCGCTCATAGCAGCTGCAGCACTCGCGCTGACACCACTGGCCGCTGCCAAAACCCACTCTTTGCACTACACAGCCGCCTACGTCACCGCTAACCCGGATGGCGTCCACCAAAAGCAGGTGATTGGCTTCAACGGCGCGTGGCCGCTCCCGGAGATCCACGTGAACAAGGGCGACCGCGTCGAGTTGCACTTGACTAACGGGCTCGTCGACAAGAACACTTCCCTCCATTTCCACGGCTTGTTTATGAATGGCACCAACTATATGGATGGCCCCCAGTATGTGACACAGTGCCCCATCCAGCCCAACGACACCTATGTCTACAACTTCACAGTGCCCGACCAGGCAGGCACTTATTGGTACCACTCACATACGGGATCACAGTACGGGGACGGCATGAGGGGCGCACTCATCATCCATGACACGGACCCTTACCCGTTCGACTTTGACGAGGAGAAGGTCATTACCGTGTCTGATGTCTACCATGGCAACTACGACGAGATCACCCGCGAGTTCTTGAACAGATACAACCCGACGGGTGCAGAGCCTATCCCACAGAACTTGCTCTTGAACGACACGACCAACGCCACCATTGCTTTCGAGCCACACAAGACATACTTTTTGAGATTTATCAACATGGGCTTGTTTGTCTCCCAGTACATCTATATTGAGGACCACGATTTCACCATTGTCGAAGTGGATGGTGTCTATGTTGAGCCAAAGAAGGTAGACTACCTATACATTACTGCAGCTCAGAGATATGGTGTCTTGGTTAAGGCCAAGTCTCACAAGAACAAGAACTATGCCCTCATGCAAAAATTCGACAATACAATGTTGGATGCCATCCCAGAGGACCTGAAGTTGGTAGCGACTAGCTACATTGTGTACAACGAGGATGGGCCATTGCCCAAACCATACCACAAGGCCAATTGCACCACGTTCAATGACTTTGATCTCAAGCCACTCGGCGATATTGAGTTGTTGGATGACCCAGACTACCAGGTGGTCTTTGATGTCGAGATGAACAACTTGGGTGACGGAGTCAACTACGCATTCTTTAACAACATCACCTACGTTTCACCTGTCGTTCCAACGCTATTGACTGTCTTGAGCGCGGGGAAGGATGCCACCCAGGCTCAAATCTACGGTTCCAACACCCACAGCTTCGTCCTTCAACCGAACGACATCATCGAAATTGTTGTTAACAACAAGGACACAGGAAGACATCCATTCCACTTGCACGGACATGTCTTCCAAGTTGTCCAGAAATCTCCTGCCTTTGATGACGATAATCCAACCTCATACGATCCAGAGAACCACGAACCATTTCCAAAATACCCATTGATTAGAGACACCGTGAATGTTGAACCTAACGGATTTGTGGTGTTGAGATTCAAAGCAGACAACCCAGGCGTGTGGTTCTTCCATTGCCACGTTGACTGGCACTTGGAGCAAGGTCTTGCAGCTGTTTTCATCGAGGACCCATTGTCCATTCAGAAGCAGACACCACCGGAGGACTTCTACCAGAACTGCCGCAATGGTGGCGTCCCAACTGAAGGTAATGCAGCTGGAAATTTGGATCTCTTTGATTTGACTGGCGAGAACAAGCAGCCTGCGCCATTGCCTGAGGGATTCACCCTGAAGGGCTACATTGCATTCGCTGTCTCTACTTTGGTTGGTCTCTATGGTGTCTGGTCAATCATCCAATATGGATTGGAGGACGCCGTTGCTGATGACGAGAAGGTTTTCTGCAACCTGCAGCAAATCTTGGAGAAGCACAACTTGTTGGCTGGAGAGGCCAATGAAAGAACACACCTGTAAATGCATTTTGAATTTATTTAGCTTGTACCATGCATGGATCTCTATTTATTTGTTACAACCTTGTGGATGCGAAGTTGCGTATCATTATCTCGACAGATAACGCCACTATTTAGGCCCTGCCAACTTAGACCTAAAGTAAGGAGAAAGACGGTCATAGTAGTCACTGACCGACTTTGATCTCGGACCCATCTCAAGAAGCACTAGATAGATGTCAACCAACTCAGTTCTTGTCTTTTGGTGACCATCAATGCTCAATTCAGCCGTATATTGGTTCAATTTGTCCACAATGCTTTCAAGATGCGAATGCTCATCATCCCTACCAGGCTCAAAAAACCTTGCATTGTTGATCAAGTAGAATTTAATCATGAAAAGGCAGGTATGCTTTTCACCTTTGAGTTTCTTGTTGCTGAGATAGCTATGGAAAAGAGAATCAAAGGTAGCTATGAAGCTCGAAGGATCAACAGCTTGAATCATCAAGCTCAGGGACTTAGTCGCTAACGCACTAATGTGCCTTGAGGTCTGTGATGTTCTAGTCAATGGGATCAAACTGTTAAGGATCTGTTTCAACTCAGCAGGGTCCATGATCTCAGCACGATAGACAAACTCTTTTAGAAGAAGAATAACTTTACCCAAGAGGGTTGTCCTTTGTGTTTTGATCATTGGAATAATGAATGGTAAATGCTTAGCAATGCGGGCGGCAAAGTAAGCACTGTACTTGAAAGGTAACCGGGTTCTCAAATGAACAATGAGAACTTCAAGTGTGTCATGTTTGGCCTTCCAATTGTCCGGGGACTCTTCAGACACTAGGATAGACAAGGATGTATCAATCTCCTCAATGTTGAAACCCTCAATGATGGATTCGTCAATGGCTATGGTTGGATCTAAGCCAAAAATTTGCTCCAGACAAGATTCCATGTGCTGGAAGATGTCATCTGGATTACAAGTCCGAGTCTTTTCCAGCAAATTGATAATCCTGTGATCCAATTCGATAGATTGAGCAGGCACTGGTCTGGGAGAAGTTTCAAACATGCGTGGAGAACCAAAAGATCTCTTTGGTGACAGAATAGGTATCTTGCTCGGTGACTCATTTGCTTCTTCGGAAATACCTCTCAAGAGCCGTGGAGGCTTCTGAGGTGAAATTGGCTGGTAGAAGGGATCGCAATCAATGAGCTGGTGTGTTTCGAAATTGTTATCTTGGTCATGAGTGGATGCAATGTCATTGAAATGCACTTGAGCTAATGAGGGGTTAGGCTCGATTGATGGTGGTTTAATAGTTGGCTCAGGTGAGGAACTTGACTTACTTGCGGAGGTGTCATGACCAGATTCCAATGATGAAGGTGGGGATGGAGAACCGTTCTTTAATACATTGACTCCATCAGACGCATCAGAAGGGTCGTCTGGATGAGCAGTATGCATCTCAGTCGACTGAGACTCCGAATCGGTGGGGTCACCTGTGGTTCTTTCAACAGGCTCCGGCGCGAAACGTTCACTGATGTCATGATTTACAGCTTCTGTAGAGATCTGCGGGCTTTTCCTGGTTTCAATGATTGAATCAAGTTTCATTGCTTCTGTCTCTTCGGCGGATGGATCTTCGACAATAGTTGACAAGGCGCTCTGGGTTGGAGAAGGCGGAATGATTGGGAGAGGTTTCGCCCTCGTGAAAGGGAGCGGGCCCGATGTGGACTGTTCATCGATCACTGGGAGCTGTGCGAATGACCCACGTGGAAGAGTTAGCGACTCTTTGACTTCCTCTTCACCGCCATCGACACCTTCAAGGTCCTCAATATGCTCAAACTCCTCCTCATCCATAGCTGTGACTGTTACTTTGTTTCCGTTTATTCTATTCTGTTCAAAGTGCTGATCAATCTCCGATTGGGAAGTGGTGACCGATCCCAGACTTGGAGAGTCTGATGTAGAGGAATTCCCACTTGTTGAAACATCAGAATGGGTTTGAATTGGGGCAATCTGAAAGTGTCTTACAATAGGAGTTGGACTGTGAATGAATCTCTGAATTGAGTCAGTCAACAAGGGGGAGCTGGTCTGAATAGGCGAGGTAGGAGTTGAATCGCCTGACTTCAGAGGATTGAAGGGTGATATCAATTTGAGATCAACAACAGTTGGCACTGGAGTCCTGATAGAGACGGACACAGGGGATCCTTTCTTAGGAGTGAGGTTCAACTGCAAGACACTTGATACATCAAGTGAGAAGCCCTCTGGCATATCAACATCTTTGAAAGCTAGGGGAAGAGTGTTACCTAGTTCGTCCGATACGTAGCTGAGGTTCAGTGGGGAAGACTCGATGTTTTCATCGTAAGCTGGCGGAAGTAAAGAGGGGGTGCGGGTGAGTGGTGGGAGAATTTCGTCAAATTCTATGTCAATGAGATTTGTTGATAGCGGAATGTCATCTCCAGCGAGGAAGTGTGAACTGTCATCCAAAGCGTCAAACTCAGCATGATATTTCTGTGGGGCATTGCTCATGTTCTCAGACTTTTCCATCACCTCCTGGCCAATACAGATGTCCTCAGGAACGATGATCTCATCATCTTTGTTATTGAAGAGCCTGTAGGATACGAGCAGAAGGAGTCCAACGGCAAAACTTACAAACACGGTGCTGATCAAAAGGCTCGTGATCAAGTCGGTGTCAAGGGTCACCAAGTCAGTACCAACGTGCTCCTCACTTCTTGTTGCAATCTCTGCAAGAGTTGGGTCCCCAGAACAGTGTCCATAGATTTCACCTTCGACAGCAAAATCGTGTCTATCATTGCAGTCTTCTAGTTCAGAACTACCGAAGGCGGCAAAGTGCTGGAAACTGTCATCATCCACCTCATCAGTCTCAGGGGATGCAGCAATCGTTTTCACATACGTTTCTGGTCTGAACTTGACAGCGTTGAAGAAGTCCTCCCAAATGGCCAGCATAACGCTGGAGAGATAGCTCAAAAAGCCCATTCCTTGAATCAGGGGGTCAAGCGGCGAGCTTCTGTTAACAGCGGTAGTTACGAATTCCCTGTCAAATCTGACGCGGTGGAGAATGGGATGAATGGGATCGATCTGTTTGCTTGGGAATAGAAAACAAAGTAGTGATAATCTGACACGTTTAAAACAGGTTGGAATGTTCTTTAAAGTAAAAAAGTGGCAAAGTAGAGAATTCCGGCGGTTAATATTCTTATCTTCCCTGTTTAAACAGTACCAGAAAAAACAAAAAACAAACGGGATCCGAATTTTGACACAAAGATGCACCAATCAAAGCTCGAGAAACTCCACGGGGTCTCGATCTGGCTCAGCCCATTCAAAGCCATCGCCAGCAGAATCCCAGTACTCTTTGTACAGAGCCCCTTTCTTGTCAGGGGCAAGCAGCATACCTTCTCCACTCAAAACACGAATCAACTGTCGCTCAATGTCATCTCTTTCTGTATCAGGTTGCGCAAAGGACTTGAGTAAGGGGGTCTCTTGGAGATCGTAGTTGGTCACATTAACATAAAAACACTCCTTCAGAATGCCAACTACTTTGGAGTACGTCTGCAATTTGTTGGTATTGACAAGCCTCTGCCATGTGGAGACACCGGGATTCCAGCTGAGGTGTAATGTGTGTGTGAACATTGGGTTGAAGAAGAGCTTCTTGAAGAGGACAATGTTGACAAAGTAAAGCTCGATGAGGGATGTGTTTGATAGGGCAAGGTCCGCAAGGAGACCCATTGAGTAGTTCAGTCCTGTGAAAACTGTCACAGCCTTGATGATGTCGCTCCTCAACTCTGAAATACTCGTGTCTCTCATCAGTTTATCACTCTGCTTCAGGAGCTGGAAGACAGTGTTGTAGTCCTTAAGTCTATAGAGCAAAACTCTTATAGCGACATTAATGAGCTCAACGTCCCTCTGTTCACTCAACAGAGCCAAGATTGTGCTTTGAGGTGGGGTTGGTGATGTGATGATGTAGCGTTTGAGCACCTCTGGGGCAATGACACGCCCCTTGTTGAGGTCTCGGAGCTGTTGGATGAGATACTGGTCAACATCAAACCTCTTGAAGTTCAAAACGGTGTTGACGGATGAAGAAGAGTAAGAGCGCTGAGGCTCTGACTCGTCGGAGTTGGTATGCAAAAGGTAATTCTTGCAAAGTTGCACAATCTGCAGCTGGGTATCGATACTCGCAGTCGTGTCTGTGTTGATGAGCGACCTCACTGTCGACTGGAGGGCTTTCAAGTTGAGTTTGGTCATGTGTTCATCATGATACAGAAGGTATCTGTTGAGTCTGGACCAGTGTTTCTCAAGTTTGCAGTATCCAAGAGCAATGGACCACCTCAGAGTCTGTAGAAACAAGACCGATGTCCAAAGTTTTTTTTTTTTGGCAGACATTTGCTTCCTTGAACTTTGGGACAACTCCAACAAACACCCAAACACCCGTGTCCGAATCGGGGAAAGAGTAAACAAATGGGGGAGCGACAGAATAATAAAAAAAGGAGAATATGCAAGTATGTCAGATCGCACCAGAATTCCGACCTAAAGCCTCCCTACAGTAGCTTCCCGCGTGAGAACTGTCACCATGTCTACTGAAGGAGAGTATGAGGTGCTAGAGCTTATAGGCAGAGGGTCCTTCGGAAAAGTTAGGAAAGTTCGAAGAATAAGGGATGGGAAGCTACTGGTTCGAAAGGAGATCCAGTATGGACACATGAACCCTAAGGAACGTTCTCAACTAGTTGCTGAGTTTCGTATCCTAAGTGAGCTTAAAAATCCAAACATCGTACAGTACGTTGAACATGCTCATATCCCTGAACACCACATGATTCATCTGTACATGGAGTACTGCAAAGGAGGCGACCTGTCCAAAGTGATCAAGAGTTACAAACAATCCAACGAGTATATTGCAGAGGGAATCATTTGGAACATCTTCACACAAATGCTGATGGCACTCTACAGATGCCACTACGGGGTCAACGCACCCCTCATTTCCAACATCTATGATGACCTCGATGCACCTCAGAATATCAATGATAACAGCAACGTCATCATCCACAGAGATATTAAACCGGACAACATTTTCTTGTCCGACGGAACCTTCAAACTGGGCGATTTTGGACTGGCAAAGTCTCTGCATGAGGCCGAGTTTGCCGTAACAATGGTGGGAACGCCTTACTACATGTCTCCGGAGATCCTACTTGACAAACCTTACTCTCCACTCTGTGATATCTGGTCACTAGGATGCGTTATTTATGAGCTATGTACTTTGCATCCTCCTTTCCAGGCAAAGACACATTTACAACTCCAGGAAAGGATCCAATACGGTCATTACCCTGAAATCCCGCAGCATTACTCCTCAACGTTGAGAAAAATCATTGGCTCGTGTATCCAGGTTGATATCAACCAAAGAGTATCGGCATTTGAGCTTCTACAGGTCGTAAACTTCAAGATAGAAATGAAGAACTTGCAACTGATTAACTACGAGAAGAACCTGAAGAATTTTGAGAAGGAACTCATGATAAAGGAACAAGATATCAGCAAGGCGAGACAGTATGTAACTGAAGAACTGAGCACTCAGAGACAGCTGATGGAGCAAGAGATGGAAAGTATAAGAGAACATTACCAGAATGAGTTTGATTATGTGGTCAACAAGCGAGTGCAACAGATCACAGGGAAGTCTTCTTCTGCTAAGCAAATGACCCAGGCACTACCTCCACCACAACAGATCGTACAAAAGCCAAGAGGAATGAGAGAGAGGTCACCTACAGACGCTGGAAGAAGACCTTTACCTGCCCCATTGACCAATGAGGAGCCTGTCTCACACAAGTATACAAAGCCTTCATCGAACAACGGTTATTCTGTTCCTGCATACCAAGGCAACGAACTACTGTCAAAACATCCTACGCTATTCAGGCTTGAGAAAGAATACGATCCTAGCCCCTTCTCGAGCCGATTCAACAACGAATGGATCATTTGATGCCTACACGATACTTTTCATAACATTAGCATAAAGATACTTAATCCCACTTCTTTCCAGTCAAAGCCTCGTAAGCCTCAATATACTTCTCCTTGGATCTGACAGCAATGTCCTCAGTCATGCTCACACCCTCCTTGCCAGCCAGATCGCTGGAAGTCAACCAGTCTCTCAAAAATTGCTTGTCGTAGGAGTCCTGACCCTTACCAACAGCGTAGGTGGAGGCGTTCCAGAATCTGGAGGAATCCGGGGTCAAAACCTCATCGACAAGGACCAACTCGCCATCTTCGGTCAAACCGAACTCGAACTTGGTGTCGGCAATGATGATGCCCTTGGTCTTAGCGTAGGCCTTGGCCTTGGAGTAAAGCTCAATCGCAAGAACCTCTAGCTTCTCAACTAGCTCCTTACCGACGATGGCCTCAGCTTGCTCCTTCGAGATGTTCTCGTCGTGCTCACCTTGGTCAGCCTTGGTGGATGGGGTGAAGATTGGGGTTGGGAACTCTTGCGATTCAAGTAGACCCCCTGGGGCAGCCACACCGTGGACAGTACCATGGGTCTTGTACTCCTTCCAGGCGGAGCCGGTGATGTAGCCTCTTACTATAACCTCCAATGGGACCAATTTGTACTTGTTGACTAACAGGGCACGGTTCTCGAGTTGTGATCTGTACTTTGGCTCACTTAGCTCCTTTGGAAGCTTGGAGAAGATGTCATCGGTCTCAATGATGTGTGTCTTGGTGTATGGCTTCAAAAAGTCAAACCAGAACTCAGAAAGCTTGGTCAAGATGGCACCCTTTTGTGGAATACCGTTCTCCATAATGACATCGTAGGCGGAGATTCTGTCGGTAGCGACGAAAAGCAGTGTCTGGGCATCAACTTCGTAGATATCTCTAACTTTACCACGGGCAATAAGTGGAAGGATACCGTCGAGATTGGTAGTTGTGAGGGACATTGGGACAGGACTACTAAGGCTTGATGTTGAAGTGCAAGTGCAAGGGAAAGTAGAAGATTAGGTTCACGTTTCTGCATCTCGATTTTTTTTTATCGAATTTCACGATTTCTGACTCTGGATTGTGACACTTTTTGGAGTTGACTCCAATAAACAACAGCAAGGCAAGAAAGGTTTCAGGGGATCAGCAATCAACAAGAGGAGCCTTGAGCAGCCAAGATACATAATATACAAGAGGAGCCAGCCAGGGTGATGAAGCGAAGAATAAGGTAACGAACGAACTGAACACCTCTTCTCCTTAAAAAATATGGAGGAAAAAAAACAAAAAATAAGGGCCGAGCAGGGAATTGAACCCTGGACCTCTCGCATACTTAGCAGTTGTAGATTGGTGTTCCAATCTTCGCCCAAAGCGAGAATCATACTACTAGACCACACGGCCGTTATTGAAACTGTGGTTCACTTCGAAAAACTGCTGGTTCAGTTTTGAGTATTAACCTTGCTGTGTCATTCAGTGCTCGATACGTTAGACAACCTGCACCTGAGGAAGAAGGTATGGGGAAAGGCCGATATATATAATCGGTACTGTGGAAGTCGCACATAGATTAGGTGTCTTGTTTAAATTGGTAGTGAGAGGCACTGGTGTGAACTAACTAATCAGCGTCTGTTCAATGTACGTGGGACCAGTGCGATCGATGAGAGTCGACATGCATTACAAGTCAGCAAATCTACTGAGTACTCTATTATGCATTATTGTATAAGAGGAAGATGAGTCTAATCGTTCAAAAATCCTGTGTAGTCGCGACTCAAGATATCCTTCACATACCCCATCAAACAAACTTGTTTTGATGTCAATCTCTTTTCCCTCTTGACCAACAAACTCTCCACAATGTTCCTTGCCTGATCCCAATCAGAATGATTCCATGTCACATTTGCAGCATCGGACTTGAAGCTGTACCATCGCCAGTCAAACCTGGCTATACGATGGCTGACTCTCGACACTCTCTTTGGTCTAATCATGCCTGGTGCGATGGGTGGTGCGTCAAATGGTAATCTGCCCTCCATAATGGAGTACAAGAGCACTCCAAGGGCCCAACTATCAGTTTGCCTTCCGTCGTATGGCTGACCAACCAACAATTCTGGGGCAACGTAGTCTTCTGAACCACAGCGCGTGGTGAGTAGTGGGTTCTTAGGGTCAATTTCCCTTGAGAGGCCAAAGTCTGTGATTGTTATTATAGCTGTGTCCTTGATGTGTTCCATCTGAAGGAGTTCCTGAATGGTGTGGTTAATGAGGATGTTCTCCAGCTTGATGTCTCTGTGGACGACGTTGCTATTGTGTAGATATGCAATGCCAGCTGCGATTTCGGCGAAGATCTTGCGGATGAGAAGAGGTGACAAAAGCTCCCGGTAGTTTGTAGTGAGCTGGAAGAGGTCTCCTCCCTTGTGGTAAGGAATGACGAGGTAGAATGCGTCAGATTGGTTGTGTAGGGCCAACAGCTGGATGATGGAGGGATGTTTGGCTGTTCGTAGAATGGCAAGCTCCCTTCTCAGTGAGCTTTCCACACGAGTTTTGGTCACTGTGTCTTGTGGGAGCTCAACCACTTTGATGGCCACTTTCTGCAGAATGGCGTTTGGTTCTCCGTCGTCAGTTAGTTCAGCCAAGACAACGGTGCTGAAACTTCCCTTGCCGATTGACTGGACGTATTTCCAGTGATGCGTCATGCCCTTGCTGTCGACACCTTCGTATGCAAGCGGAATTGGTGGGATGGTGGACTCTATTTGGGCCTCACGATGCAGCGCTGGGCATGGGTATGTCGAACCTGGATGCGCTGGCAGTGTGAAGTTTCGTGCAATTGGGGACGCGCTGCTACGTAGCAACGATGTCTGGACATCGGAGATGATACGCGACGACGGGTTGCCTGCACTAGCCGATGATCTCATGGACAGAGCACCGTACGACTTTCTATCCGGGGAGCATAACATTGACTGGGGGATTCTAGGTGATGTGGAGATGGATAGGAGGTCAATAGATGGGCGTCTCGACGCGGAGGAAGGGTCCCCAGATACCAGTGGCGACGGTAGCGCTGAAAGATCGCTGTACTCTGGCGATAGTGGGGAGCTTAGCTGTGTCGGAGACGGACTGGTATTGATTGTGAGTGGGAACATCTCCGGCCGAGAGGCACGGTCTGCGTCTGCGTCTGATCGCTGAGACGGGGACAGGGACATATTTGAGTTCTGAGCCAATGGAGAACGCGGGGTCATTGTGTGGGTCCCCAGACTCAGAGCTTTCTTCTTGCAGACAGCTGAGCAATAAAGAGCCCTTTGTGGTTTGTGTTTATCTTTTTTTTTTTTCTTTGGAGATTCACCCCAGGAAAAAACATTCCAACGTCAAGGAAAGGCTGATAAGGATGAGTCAGTGAGCTTTGATTATGATAGGGATTGGGGGTAAGAACTTGAGAGAACAACATACTGACTGCAAATCTATACTGGTACTCTCAGGGATTTGCCCTTTGTCAATGATTCCCAGTGTCAACGTTCTGACCCTGAATTAGTTGTTTCCGGGGTTCCAACCCTACGCCAGGTTTTAACCAAACTTCCCAATATGGACTGTTTTTTTGGTCTCCAACCGGAAAAGAACGAAAAATGAAAAAGCTCCAAAAAAAAAACAGCTGCCCCCCACAACCAACAACAGCCAATCAAACAGCCCTAAAAGATGACCACGCCCTTCTCACCAGCCAACCGCCGCACGGTGATGATTCTGTACCGCGATTCTCTTGCCCTGGCCCGTGACTGGATTGCTAAACGCGACCACTTCCGTCAACACGCCCTCCAGATTCGTCAACAGTTTGACCAGCACAAGGACGTGGCCAACCCCAGAGAAGTCTCGATTCTGATCGAGAATGCACAGGCCAAGCTGAAAGAGTACAGACATCCAGACCCATACATCCCACCAACCAGACCAGGCGGTACCAAGGTTGACAGATACATTGCCCCATCCCTGGACAAGCCAATCGACGCTCACTACTGATTGCTTGGACCTCCAGGTTTGCACTATTTATTTATTTATTTATTGAGGACTGCCCTCCCCCCGATCCTCAGCTATTTATTCGCTATTTATCGCCATATTGATTCGACTTCCAGGCTCTTGATGTTGTCTGGAGCCAATACAGAACCCATTCTTACCGATACGTATTTAATCTCAGTCTTTTCCCCTAGTAAGCTGAAGCACCGGGTAACCCGCGATTCTTCACCCCCCCCCAAAAAAAAAAGCGCGAAGCCAAATTTCAATATCACAAGAGCGAGCGAGTGGAGGCCAGCTCAAAAGCATATTACTAGCCAGGCAGGAAGGTATTCCCAGCTCGCACAATGGCTGACACACAGGTGGCGCTGAGCTCAACACAGGGACCTCCACCCATCCCGCACATAACAGCGAACATCACGTCGCTGGCGGCCATTCTGCGAAAGTTTGCGGAGTTTGCCTTCACCGAGCTGTCCCACGTCCTCTCAACACAGCCGAACGATGAGTTGAAGAAGAAGAAACTCCTCGAGCTGATTGTGCATCTTCGGAAGGAGCTCATCAGGCTATATGTCCTCGTGAAGTGGTCGCGCTCATCCTCAGTCGAGTTCACCACGCTGATTGACCTGTTCAGCTATGTCAGGGAACAAGTCCAATACTACGTCGAGCTCGTATGGCAGACAAACAACCTCAACAACGGCCTGATGAACGCAAAGATGCCGAACCCAGATATCATCACCGCGCTAGAAGTTTTGAAACTGGGTGTGCCCATCCTTCCCACGCATGGGTTGTTGAAAAGAGAGCAGATTTCGACAGGCAAGGTTCTCATGACATTAAGACAGCTCAATGTGCTGCTGACTATTAAATTTGCACTGGTGGACGACATGCCTCTGGAGTTTATCGAGAATTACGAGATTAAGGATGGAAGAATCTACATTAGTACAAGGGACTACCAGTTCCAATTGAGCGTTCTGGACGAGAGGTCACACTTTCTCCTCATTGACTTCCAATTCAACAAGGGTGATTACGACACTGAGACGATTCCGCTATGTACGAAACTCAAGAAGGTTGCCAATGAGGTGCTCAAGAGAGAGAACTTCAAGGAGCTGGCCAAGATCTTCAAGAACTACAACAACACCATCAAATTCTACCTGATCCACCTCAAACTCAACAAGGTTAAAAACATCAAACATCAGTATTACGCCGAGAAGTTTCTCATTGTGCTCAACTATTGGGTTGCCTCTTTTGTCTTCAAGCACTCGTTTATCGAAATTGGCTTAAACAAGGACAACGAGATCATCTACAGATGGTTTCGCCTGGGAGTCTTCTGCAAGACATTCAAGGATGTTGACGATATTACCATTTTTCTTAAAGACATTCAATTCAAACATACGCAAGAGATACTCTCCCAGATCAACTCACTCCAAATAAACAACTCCCTCCTCCAACTCAACTCATCGACAGGTCTCTTCTACTTCAAGAACGCCACACCATTCCTCAACAATGCACTCAAGAAGCTCAACCTCGATGATATAAAAAATATCAACGACAATATTCGCCAGATCACGCTCACTCACAGATTCAAGGAGATGTTGTCGATTCTCAACGTCACCAACTGGCAACTCCATGACTCCCAGAAGCTCTCTCATTCAGATCTTAAGCGTCTCATGGGACCAACAACACAGCTCACTGCATCACAAACAAACAACATCGTTAAGTCCATGAAGTTCTTCTCAAGGGAGGAATGGCCTCTGGATTGGAAGCTGATGGTGTTTGTTGATGTGAATGAGATCAGGGCATTCATGGGCACATTCAAAGACCAAGTGCTGACAACGTTCAAAGAGCAGAAAATAGAAGGCTTGGATTATCGCAACTCTAAGGAGTTTGTCCGCGAGGTTACTGAAGAGGTTGTCGTTGAGCTGATTGCACTGGAGTTGGCAAAGACCAAGTTTAAGATGAGTCACAAGGATGAATCCAAGACTGATAAGGTAAAGTCTGGAATGTTTGTCGTTGAGACGAAATCGTTTGTTGAAGTTTTGCATTGCTCACAGGTGTGTTACTTGAAGTACGCTATTCTGGATGATCTCAAGATCAAGATATCATTGCATGCCAAACTCTACAAGAATTTCGCCAACCTGGACCTTGTTGAGTTAAGCATTGACAACAAGACGGGTAAGTTTAGCATTACTGAGGTGCTTGATTTCAAGCAGATGTCCACAGTCAGATTCCTCAAGGGGTTATTCTCCAAACTCACGAGACTATCAAAGGGACTTGAGCTTATTGATATCCTTCAGAACCAACAAAGCCCAATTAGCATTATTTCTTTCAACTTGAACGAAATTGTCTTTTCCTACAATTCTGCATCCAATGTCATCAAGTTGAAGGAATCATCTTCAAGTTCTAAGACTGTGGAGTTCAGCGAGTCGAACCCGCATAAGCTGTGCCAACTGTCCATCCAGGAATACCTCAATCGGAATGGCATTGCTCAGTTGGTTACTTACCTCACATCCTCCATCAACCTCTTCAACAAGCTGCGCACAATCTCCCTCGCACAGTCACCACCGAATGCGTCTTTGCAAGTGATTCCCAAAACACTCAATTCCTTCGACATTCTCTATTTCCATAGCCAGAGTGGCAAAGTCATTCGTTTGCAAATCCATATTACCAAGAAGGAGACGGGGTATATGTTCAATTTGAGCGTTGAATGCAACCTGGAGAAGGACAAAGTGAAGTTCCAGGATTCTTTCAAGTTTGGAAATCCAAGTGGTTTGTTTGCTCAGGGGGTGTTGTTGTTGAATGACAGCGTGTATTGTGGAGTTGGCCAGTTGGAGGGGTGCGTTGACGTGTTGCACCGTGTTATCTTGGAATGCTTCTGATGAGGCAAAAAAAAATTGCTGTTGTTCCAGTCATAGTTATGTATAGATGTGGCTGCTCAGCGATAGCAATCAAGTACTATTAATGTACTCTATTCCGATACTTGAGTAGATTAGAGCTGTAGTGAACAATAGGGATTGAACCTATATTCCGATCAGCATCATGTGATCCCACCGGAATTAATCTCCCCTGTTACTAGTATTTACGGCCAGGGAAGGTCCGTTTACACGTCAACAGTTGAAAGCACGGAGGTTCATCAAAACTTTACCTGGTACTCAATTACAATGGCTATCGAAGATTTGGATGATAAGGTCGTATTGACCCACCCATCCAACCCACAAACCACAGTTACTGTGCTCAAGTACGGTGCCACTGTGACATCCTGGCTGCTGGCCAACGAGGAGCAACTGTGGCTATCGACTGCAGCTAAGCTGGATGGCTCCAAACCAGTTAGGGGTGGTATCCCACTAGTGTTCCCACAGTTTGGCAAGAATGACAATGATGACGATTTCAAGGACTTGCCACAACATGGCTTTGCCAGAAACTCTGAATGGGAGTTCCTGGGCCAAGTGAGCGAGTCACCGGTGCGTGCCCAGTTTGGTCTGGGCCCGGAGAATGTTGATCCAGAGCTTTATTCCAAATGGGGTGGTGGCCGCTTCGATTTCTCTTTGATCCTGACGATCGAATTGGGCGAGGAGTACCTCAAGACCGAGATTGAAGTGCTCAACACTGGCAAGGAGACATTCACTTTCAACTGGCTGTTCCACACATACCTCAAGATCACTGACATTGACGACACCCTCGTCACCAACTTGCCAGGTACCGCTGTCTATGACCAGCTGCTGAAGCAGTCCTATGAGGAGAAGCAGCCTGTTGTGACTTTCCACGAGGAGCTGGACCGTATCTACCAGGACGTGCACCCGGAGACGACGATTCAGGTGGTGGAGCGTGGCCACCCATTGCACACGTTAAAGAGAGGAAACTTGAGCGATATTGTCGTTTGGAACCCGTGGATTAACAAGTCTGCCGGGATGGCCGACTTTGAGCCAAAGACGGGCTACCAAACGATGGTTTGCATCGAGCCAGGTGTCGTTTCTAAGCACTTGGCGTTGAGGGAGGGCGAGTCTTATAAGGGATGGCAACTGTTGAGCAAGGATTCATTAAAGTATTTGTCTATTTAGGGAAATGTTCACTTTGGTCGCTTGTGTTATGCACATTGTACGACAAATAAGTAATGAGTACACTGTACATTCATTGTGGAGAATCCGCTTTTTCCGTATTTACTCAGCCTTGACGGTCTCCTCGACGGTCTCCTCTTCGTCGTCCTCGCTGGAGCTGAAGTCCTCCTCTTGGACATCACCACCTTGATTGAGACCTTGCAAGCCCTGTAGGCCCTTGAGACCTTCCAATCCTTGCAGACCACCGAGGCCCTCGAGTGCACTCATGTCGATCTGCTCGCCTCCAGCCCCGCCAAAGCCCTGCATGCCAGCGAGCTCGTCCTCGGCAGTGGCAGGTGCCTCTTCCTGCTCATCCTCGTCGACCCAGTGGTCAAAGTCGGTCTTGAGCCAGTGCAACTTGGTCTTCTCCTTGGTCAGACGCGGCCAGAACTCCTCTTGCTTGTCGGCCTTGCGGATGTGCAAGACGAGACCGTTGCCGGTGCTGAACCAGTTAGAGTTCTCCACGTCGACCGGGGCAAAGAATTCGATTGAGGTGGTGTACTCGCTGTCGTCGTTGTCCGACTTGGCGACGACAGAGAGCGACGTGGCAGTCAGATTGACCGTAGGGTCTGGCTTCAGCGATGGCACGTTGATGGTCAGACGCAGGTTGTTTTTGGTGGCGTCGGTGGCGTCGGAGCGTTGGGACCAGAGAACTGTTCAAAGTTAGTACCTTTAGATCGTGGAATGACCGGGCATTGAGTTCACTCACCTTCGGAGTGTGGCATTGTGTTTAGTCAGTTGGCGGGCGACTTTGTGTGCTTTCGAGTTTTGTTTTGTTGTGAAGAATAAGATTTTGTGTTGTTTCTCTATTGTTTTCGTTTGTTTTCCTGGTTGCTTTTGGTCATTTTCTCCACAGCATCGATTGACCAATGGATTCGCTGCCCAATGAGCTCTTGTGGCAGATTCTTGTCCATTCGGAGGGCTCCAATCTCCGCTTTGTGAACAAAAGACTCTACCAGCTTAGCAATTCGATCTACAAGCAAAAGACAGAGGCATTGCTATTGCAACACTCGTTTGAAACCCACTTTTGGGGCAAGTACCAACGGACATTTCCTTTCCTCCAACATGAGACCAACTGGTGGCTTGCATACCACTTCGCTGTCAACAGGAAGCTTTACTTCACTTGCGAGAACACCAAAGTCCAGCCAATCAGCGACGTCCCTACCCCAGCCCTCGCTGAATTGGATCCAACTCTACGGGACGACCCAACCTCATACACTTTAACCAATGGCACATTGACACTCAACCAAGTGCAGACCTTCAGCTTTAGTGAAGCTTTCGCTCTTCCCAAGGGCCTGTACTCCATTAATCTGGGCATTGTTGGACATCCGGACGCTCGTGGGCTCGGCACGATCCAATGCCATGTCATATCACAAGGGAATGAGCACTTGCATTCGAAACAGGCACCGTTGTCAATAGCGAGTACTTTTTACCCTTCGACATTCATCCATGAACTGTTGCCCCAGGGCCAGGTATCACATGTGCGTCTGGGAACCGTTGACGTACCATTCAGCAGTGTCACCACAGTTTTGATCAAGGAGATGGGAATGTACCCGAAACGCAACATCCAACTGACTCACGTTGAATTGACGAGCATACCGCAGTTCAGCGATGAGGATATAACGTTTTGGACTGAGGCTGAACCTGGATCTGTTGTGGAAAGGGCAAATTACATGGCATTGCAAGGTGCTGAGGTCGGGTTTATGGACGAGGATATCGAGAGAGAGAACAGGGCCAGGGATTGGGCGACGTGGTACACCGAAGGTGAAAGAGGTGTCAAAATGACCAATGTGGTTAAGCAGCGGGCTGTCAAAGAGTTGGAGAGACCTGTGAAGAGCTGGAGGGTGCGGTTCTGATCAGAAAGCTTTCTATCTATGATTAATGACTAAAACGATGCATATGAGAACGAAGATCGAGGTAGTTGATTATAATGATACACTAGGCCAAATAAAGTAATCAAGAGGCTGAGGTGTGGAGACCGTCGATTCTCCCCACTCCACCTATGTCCTTGGAAGTTGGTTGACTTTCAGACCAGCTGAGCCAAAGTAAAAGCGCTACTCCGGATCCAAAGGAGAAGCTTCAAGTCTTGACCTCTTGTTTTGCGATCTCTTTGCTGTTCGTTTGGTTCTCTTTCTTTTCGGGATTTGCGGGGTCGCTAATGGTGGTTTGTTGGCAAGTTCCTCTGAAGTTTCTTGATCCGGAAGTTGCTCTTGCTCTACCACCTCTTGAGCGTTATCTTCCTCAGGTGAATCTTGGACAATCTGCTTTTTTTCTTGTTTACTCTTCTCTCGCTGGCTCTTGTCTTTCGGAATCTTTTTCGACGCCTTCTGCTCGAAAGCGAGGTTGTACTGAACGACTGCACGACGAACATCAACGATAGCCAGTGCGGCTTTCTTCACAACAGAACTCCTAATTATCAGGGCTCCTTCCTGAATTGTCCTCTTGGCCTTGCGCTTTCTGTGTTTAATACGGAACACGGTCGCATCATGCACAAATTGCTCCATTTTGCCCTTATTCAATAGTTTATTGGCAGCCTTGACTTCCAGACGACATTTGGCTATCTCATCCTCGGCCAGTTTGCGCTGTGAACGGATATTGTTCACGATTGTGGCAATTTGTTGGCCGCGTTTGTGATCCAGTTCGTTTTGCTGGGCTTGCATCGCCTCCTCCTGCGGATAAAAGCAGGTAGAGCTGGCTGGAAGAAGTTTGCGAGGTTTGGTGTGAATAGCAGACATTTCAGTTCAGATCCAAGACGAGTTGGTCAACTGCTGCTGAGACAATAGGTGGGTACACGCTTTTTTTTTTTTTTTTTCTTTTTTGCCCCTACGCGTCTCCACGCGTCTGGGGTGACATGAGTTACCCTGCCATACACTTATGCACTTATGCTTCTACAGCTGTACCATTCAAACATATATCTATTCACGGGCTCTTATCAAAAGAAACAACGCTTAGTTGGAGGTGTCAACGACGTAACGACCCAAGATCTTACCTTGCTCCATCAACTCGTAGATCTCTGGAAGGGTGGATAGACCGACAATCTTGATTGGGGACTTGACAAGGCCTCTGGTGAAGAAGTCAATGGCCTCTCTGGTGTCAGCTCTGTTACCAACATAGGAACCCTTGATCTGGATGGACTTGACAACGTGGGAGAAGACCTCAGACTTGCAGACAGCACCGGCTGGTAGACCGACCAGGACGACGGTACCAGTTGGTCTGACGTACTCGGTGGATTGGGAGATGGCAGCCTCAGCGACAGAGACGTTGATGACACCGTGTGGACCACCGTTGGTGGCGTTCTGGATGGCCTCAACAATGTTCTTCTCCTTGGTGAAGTCGACGAAGACCTCACCTCCCAGGGACTTGAATAGAGCCTCCTTGTCGGCACCACCGTCGATACCAAGGACTCTCAAACCCATGGCCTTGGCGTATTGGACAGCAAGGGAGCCCAGACCACCGGCAGCACCAGAAATGGCAACCCATTGGCCTGGCTTCAAGTCAGCGGTCTTTAGGGCCTTGTAGACGGTGACACCGGCACACAAGATTGGGGCAACTTGGGCCAAGTCGGTCCCTTGTGGGATCTTGGCGGCCTGGACAGCGTCAGCAGTGGCGTACTGTTGGAAAGAACCGTCGTGGGTGTAACCGGACAGGTCGGCGTGGGCACAGTTGGACTCGAAACCCTTCTCACACAACTCACAGGACAGGCAGGAACCGTTCAACCACTTGATACCGGCAATGTCACCAATCTCAAAGTTCTTAACCTCGGAACCCTTGGCGACAACGATACCGGCACCCTCGTGACCACCGACCAATGGCAGCTTGGTGGCGAGTGGCCAGTCACCCTTCCAGGCGTGCAAGTCAGTGTGGCAGACACCGGAGTACTTGACGTTGACCAAGATCTCGTTTGGCTTTGGGGCTGGCACTGGGATGTCCTTGTACTCCAACTTACCACCGTTCTCGTAGAAGATGACACCCTTTTGGGTGGTTGGGATGGCTGGGGCGGTGGCCAAAGTTCTTAGGGCAGCGAATGGAGCTCTGACGGATCTCAATTGGGTTCTCAACATGGTTGGAAGATATATAAGCTTGGGGCGAAAAAACCAAAAAAAAAACAGCGTAGGACTCGAACGGGGATCTCGGCAGCGAGTCCTGCTTTTATAGGGACACGAATATGCAGCAAGTTCCTGCTCGTTTACGGAGGCAAAGCGTCCATGCATTCGTGTAAACGGGCATGGGGCTGAAGATGCGATTCTCGGAGTTTGAGACAGGGGGCGCCCCCAGAATACAGCGTTTTGATTTGATGAGAATATCGTCGGTGGGAGCGGCGAGGCACTGGGAGGGCACTCCTACCGCCTGGTTTCTCGCGGGGTCCTATTTCCAGCGCGCTTAACTCCACACAGAGGACTCTTTTTTTTTTTTTTGGCTTACATTGTCTTATGCGCGTTGAGGAGACCCCGGATTTTAGTGGCAGCAGCAGAGGGTGAAGTTTAAGTACTTTAGTGAGGTGCGGGGAGTTGTGAGGGGAAAGGATCGCCCAGTGACGGCAATGGCTTCCTAAAGTGTGCTCCCTGGGGCAGGACTCCCAACATTTCATTGCTAAGTCCGGGTGTTTCTCTCTGCAGCCAATGATCATTTTTCGTATGAGTCAGGTTCTTCCGAAAGCGATTCGGGAAAGGGGATTTGTTGTTTCTGAGCCAATCACCGAGCGCGGATGTGTAGGGCTTTAGCCCAAAAAAAAACACACGATAGTGGGTGTCTTGGGCTGAAGTCATTCCTTTGACACCCCATTTGGACACCAATCGTTTTTATTGATTATTTTTACAATCGGAAATGCTGCTCATAGAATTGCTCCTGATCTAATGGCCGGCCGTATTCTTTAGCTAGTGTGTACATCACACGCTGGCCGTTGGGTTCTTAAGACCGAGAGACCTTTATTTTTTTTTTTTTTTTGACACAATCCCGGTCAAGTAATTAGATACTGAGGGCACTTGCGCTCAGGAATAATATGGGATATCTTTTGACCGAGAAGGCACTGTCAGCAGTTAAAGAGAAGATAAACAAGAGTAAATTCCGCTTGAAGGGAATGATATAATATCTCTAGCCGTTGTCCGACAATTGAGCTTTGAGCTTTCTCTAATTTTGACAGGCCCAAGGTAGATCTGAGCTGTTCCTTCTTTGGGGTTTCACATTCCACGGCAAGTGGGTAGTTCCAACTTCCGGATTGCTTCGAACCACGCGATCTTTCAACTTAAGTTAATGGAACAATTCATATACGCGTATGGATCGGAATACTGGCAATTACAGCGAATTGTCTGTCGATCCATCGACCCTCGGAAATATCTTTATTGTTCCCTCGGATATTGATTTTCATGCACGAAGGACCTCACCTGCATAATTGTTTACTTCTGGCTTGGACGATTGGTCTAAAATAGCGTGGAGAGTGTGCGTTTACTTGTACTACGTGAGCAGTTATAAAAAAAAGTGTAAGATGGTATCAAACTATCGAATAAAGGCTCCATCAGAAGCAAGTCAGGAGCCAGCAGTGGTAGCTTCAAGCTATAAAGAAGTAGAAGTTGAATCAATAAACAATCCTTTGAGAAACAAGCAAAGGACTGAGGGAATGTCACAGACAAACCACAAACAAAAGAATATCAAGAAAAAGCGGAAGGAATAGGACCAAGATCAGGAAAGAGAATTGGGTAGAACCAACTTAGAAGGCAGCCAGAATAATGACAAGAGCAGCAACGCTCCACTTAACTCTGGCACCGCCACCAGTTGCTGTCAAAATAGATGGTGCAGTTGGGGCAGTTGGAGAAGTTACAGTGGCGATGGCAGTTCTGGTGTTGGTGGTGACACCTTCAGTGGCACCTGGAGCACCTGGAGCACCTGGAGTAGCTGGAGCACCTGGAGCACCTGGAGCACCTGGAGCACCTGGAGTAGCTGGAGCACCTGGAGCACCTGGAGCACCTGGAGCGCCTGGAGTAGCTGTAGCACCTGGGGCACCTGGGGCACCTGGAGCGCCTGGAGCGCCTGGGGCACCTGGAGCGCCTGGAGCGCCTGGAGCGCCTGGAGCGCCTGGAGCGCCTGGGGCACCTGGAGCGCCTGGAGCGCCTGGGGTACCTGTAGCGCCTGGAGCGCCTGGAGCGCCTGGAGCGCCTGGAGCACCTGTAGCACCTGGGGCACCTGGGGTACCTGTAGTACCTGGAGCACCTGGGGCGCCTGGAGCACCTGGAGCACCTGGAGCGCCTGGAGTAGCTGTGGCACCTGGAGCACCTGGAGCACCTGGGGCACCTGGGGTAGCTGGTGGGGCAGTAACTTCTGCAGGTGGTGCAAAGCCCGGCGTGACAACGATGGTTCTTGGTGGGACCTGAGCAGTGATGGTTTCCTTGATCTCTGGGAGAGTGACGGTGGTCTTAACAGATGGCAAGATGACTGTGGTAGTGGCTCCCACTGGGCACACGACGGTTGTAGCTGGGGCGATTTGAACCTTGATAATCTTGCTCTCCTTGATGATCTGAGTGACTGTTGGTGGAAGGGTGACAGTGGTAAAGACCTTGATCGTCTCTGTGATGGTGGAAACAGGCACAACCTCTCCCTTCTCCTTGGTGGTGAAGATGGTCTTGGTGGTGAGGAACTTCTCTGTCTCTGTCTCGGTAGTCGTCTTGGACTTGGTGGTGCGGAACTTCTCAGTTTCAGTTTCAGTCTTGGATTTGGTGTTGGTGATTTCAGTGCTATTGGTTAGCGTCAAGTTGGTAGTTGAAGACTTTGGAGGAGTAGTAGTTGTGATGGAAGAGGATGACGACAAACTCTCAGAGGAAGAAGATGCAGAGGAGCTCTCAGAAGACTTAGAACTCTCCTTGGAACTCTCAGAAGAGGAGCTCTCAGACTCAGACTTAGAGCTTTCACGTGACTTCGAGCTTTCAGAAGAGGAGCTCTCAGAAGACTCAGACTTAGAGCTTTCACGTGACTTCGAGCTGGAGCTCTCAGAAGACTCGGACTTAGAGCTTTCACGTGACTTCGAGCTTTCAGAGGAACTCTCAGAAGACTCAGAACTCTCAGACTTGGAACTCTCAGATTCAGAACTCTCAGACTTGGAACTCTCAGATTCAGATTCAGAACTCTCAGACTTGGAACTCTCAGATTCAGATTCAGAACTCTCAGACTTGGAACTCTCAGATTCAGATTCAGAACTCTCAGACTTGGAGCTCTCGGATTCAGATTCAGAACTCTCAGACTTGGAACTCTCGGATTCAGATTCAGAACTCTCAGACTTGGAGCTCTCAGATTCAGATTCAGAACTCTCAGACTTGGAGCTCTCGGATTCAGATTCAGAACTCTCAGAAGACTCAGAACTCTCAGATTCAGAACTCTCGGAAGACTCAGAACTCTCAGAAGACTCAGAACTCTCAGATTCAGAACTCTCAGAAGACTCAGAACTCTCAGATTCAGAACTCTCAGAAGACTCAGAACTCTCAGAAGACTCAGAACTCTCAGATTCAGAACTCTCAGACGAGGACGATGACTCTGGGTTTTTACCACAGTGAGTAGGCCAGCACTGTGGTGGGGCATCACCGCTTGGGTTGCAAGTAAAACTGTAGTTGTACTTGAAGTTGAAGGACTCCTTGAATTTCTCACACTCCGCCTCCTCTTCAGGGCTCAAGTTCAATTTGGGGTTGCACCAATCGTACCAGACGCTAAATTTAGGACCGTCTAAGAAACAAGTCTTCTCGGGATCTTTCTTTTCTGGCGGCAATTCGACGTTCTTAAAGGTGAAACTCCAGTCATTTGGATCTGGAACCAGGTCAATGTTGTCCTGGGCACTGAACAAAGTGACAGGGCTATCACCGGTGACCTCGAGTTCCCATAGAACGTTCTTAGGCAAATTTGCAGTGGAGTCTAGCGCAACAGTGACATCGTACTTGTCATCATCACCAGTCCAGACGACGTTGGTGACTTTGAACGAATTCAACTTTGGTGTTCTTTGTTGTTGGGTGGTACCTTCGTCACATTTGTCAACGATAGAGGGAATTGGACAGGTCTCAGGCTTGTCGGCAGCAACGAGCCCCATGAAAAGGAATCCAGAGAAGAAGAGGGCTCTGTAACGCATGGTGATTGGTGGTTGGGAAACTCTAGCTGAGATCTCCAAAATTACCAGATCTCGCACTGGTATTTATACAGGGCCTCCAACTGGACCCTGGGAGTCTAGATCATGGAGTGGATTGGATTAGACTTCATATACTTCCGGATGGGGGAAACGGATATACCTTGAACGGCAGGTGTATGATTATTGAGAGGCTTTTAATAGAATGCTTTTAGAACAGAGAACAGATTAGACTTTTATTCAGTCTGGCCCTGTCCCCAATAGGAAACTGCTAATGGAGGAAGACTGGACATTTTGATGCCCTTCCCCAAACGGTATCAGAAATAATAATGCTCCCTGCCTCAGGAGTTTATTTTGTCGATAGATGTCTTTTTTTTCTTTCGGATTGGCTTGATGTGGCTATTCTTTGTTCAACAACTTTAATTGACTACGTCGAGGAAAAGCCCCATGCTGCCCGAACAAAAGCTAAAAAAAAAATCAGTTTGAGGCCACAACAACATACTCAAGAGTGAAGAAATAGTAGTTCCAAGGATGGCAATCCAGGGCCTGGTTAAGAGATTGGGACCCTGCTAATGTCTGTTTCTTTTTTTGGCCTAAAATTGAAAACTGTCGATGGCCATATCGGCAGATCCTGTTGTGCGACTCGATCGAAAATTAATTAATGCACGACATAATGCTTCCAAATAGGGCATAAATGACGACACAAACAATGAGACGTAGCCGTGACTGGTCGTACATGTGCCGCATAAAATTTTAAATATAGCAAGCCCGAAGCTGTCAAGAGCTGTCGATCTTTCAATATTGTTTTCCCCATGATCTGCAGTATACTGCACTATTCCCAATCCATATCGATGGCAAAAAAAGCGTAGCCTCTTTCCAGTTTCTCCAGAAAGATTATATTGAGCGCTTACTTTTGCGGTCATATTGTATTCTTGGGGCTTGCATCTCGATAGTTTAGGTTTGACAAAGGTGTCCCAATCCAGTTCGCGTTAGAGAAAGCTGCGGCCATCTACCCGAAAATATCCTAGAAAACAAATCAAAAACACACTGGTCTAAAGACAGTGTTATTGAGACAAGAGTTGGTGGGGAATGGAGTCTGGACTGTGGCGGATCAATTTGATACTTGCGATTTTCCTGCGGGTGAGACTGTTTCTGATCTTGTTGATTGGATCAGTTTGCCCCAAACTCACCACAACCAGCTAGGCGATTTACTTGCATTTTTGAACGATTCATTTACAAGAGGAAGAAGCAGGCATTGAATAACTTTTAAGGGTATTAGGGGAAAGGGGTCTAAAACATATCACTGTGGTGCCTCTGAACTTATACAGAAGGAGATGGGGTATCTCGAAAAATAAGCAATTGCTCAACCAGTTGAGGAAAACTTAAATAGAAGATAGGTGGCGTGGGAGGGGCACGTGGAATTTCCCAAAGGGGCTGAGGAGGAATATGTGCTGGTGGTGTGAGTGCAGGAAGGGAATTGTGAGGCGTACTAACGGTAGACTGCTCACCGCCACAGTAAAGGGGCCAGCACTGACGAGGACTGTGCTGATGGTCGCGGCAGCTGAAACGATACTCAAAAGCCAAGTCATAACTGCCGGCGAAGAATTCGCATTTCCCCTGCTGTACAGGGTCAAGACCAAGACCTTCGTGACACACGTTATACCTGACGACAAAGTCCTGATCAGAGAAGAAACAGACCGACTTTTCATCTCCTTCAGGAATCAGGGGAAGTGACTTGAAAGTGTAAACCCAGTTGCTGGCGCTGTCAATGATATCAATGTCCTCGTCCTTGCTGAATAGCACTATTGGCTTGCCATTGTGATGGGCCAGCGTGCGCTCTCCAGCAAGTTCGAGCCGCCACAGGTACTGCTTTCCTAAATTCACCGCTGCTTTCAACTGAATAGTGACATCGTAAGTGTTGGAAATGCCTGTCCACTGGACGTCACTGACCTTGAACGTCGTCAGTTCGGGCGTTCTTGGATGTTGCTCATTAAAGTTGCTGATACAACTGTCCCTGACTTCAAAAGGAAGGGCACATCTCTCCCGAGCAACGGCAGCCGCAAGAACCAGCCTTGATAGAAGAGCAGATTTAACCAGGTATCTCAAGAGCATAGTGGTCAACGGTGAGAGGAAGGATGAGCAACATCCTTTAATCGATGGGGAGGTACCAGATTCCCATCGGCTTAAGTATTGGGAACTTAGATTCTAGACTTTACCCAGTTGGCAATGACAATGTACCGTGATCCAGCAACATCGCATTGCAGAATCTCGAAAGTTGACAGTAAGATCACGCTCGCAAACGTCACTATGGGTCCATCTATTTTTTGCAGCGTTGGCAGTTTTTTCTGGTTATGGGATTTAAGGTTTGAGGGTGACAGTGGTTTCCAGGGAAAGTTGAAACCAGCCAGAAGTGGACATGGCAATTAAACCGTGTGCAAAGTAAGTTCGTTATTGTGGGAACGTTTCTTCTGTTATTTTGCGATGTACTCTGTCCAAATTTGCCTTTTTTCCCGAAGTTTGTGCTAAGAATTTGGGGTCCACTACGTGCGGCCAGATCACCCGAAATGGTTTGAACGGCATATTGCCCACCTCGGATTTCTGGTAGTACGAATGTATCCTATACCCTGGGTCGCATAAGCGCAAAGAGACTGCCAGCTGTAGAACCTGGGCTTAGTGAGTGGTTGGTAGATTCCACAAAAGGTGCTAATCTTCGGTGTCCGCGATGTCAAACGTCAAAGTGACACATGCAGTTCTGTCATCCTGCATTCGGGTGCCTCATTTCGAGGGCAAGCTCGTTTTGGGGCCGTGCTTCTGATCAACTGCCGTGGTTTCCTCTTGGTAACCGATTGATCATATATGCACTCTTCTGCATCTTGGACCCTAAATCCCTGCGTAATTAGTTCGCTTTGGGGTGCTCTTTCGGGATATTGATTTGCGGTACAAGAAAGGCATGGGCACGTCGCTCCTTTGAGGGTTTGAGACAACGAATATACGAGAATGCTCCGCTGACAGGGACCATACAAGGAATAGGCGAACCAGGAAAGAACTAAATGAAAACTCCTTTCATTCAGG